>JAPMOR010042388.1:144028-156886 GCA_026543865.1 Argiope aurantia
TTCTCATAATCCAATCGATAGACGGTCGATTCAAAAACAAAATCTATCTCTTCCTCGATATCAGCAGTTCACTGGCACAGATTATATCCTTAGGCTGACGAAAAAGGAGACCCATTCCACGAAATCATCATCAGCCGTAACAGGGTGGTCTGGGAACTAAAGAGAGAACATCGTTTTTTCTTGTTGTTTCTAAAGGAAGAGGAAAACCCCTTCCCTTCTCATTAGGAGTTGTCTTTCTGTCCTGATCGTGACTAGGTACGAATCCTGATATTCTCGTCGCTCAGGCAAACGATCGAAAAATTTCTTTTTAAAAGAGAAAAGCGAATGGATGTTTTGTCTGTGAATAAACTAGAAATTCAAAATGAGAAAGGATGCAGTTTAGTTGACTTTGAAAACGAGAACGAGATTACACAATAATTCCATAAAATAAGTAGATTGATATCATTTACTTAAATTTCACAGATAATTTTAATTTTTTTCTGGAAAAGTGAACATTTTTAACAAATTTCTCAAAATTCAGCAGATTACGTCAGAAGTATAAAACAAATTTCTTTAAAACGCCAATTGCTTGTTTTCTTCAGTGGTGCCTATTTTTTCCCCGCCTTCAATTAGATACTACGGATAAATATTAAAAATCAGCCAAAATAATATAAGATATTTAATAAAATTTTTCTACATTATAAAATTCGAGTTTCGAAATGTACAGAATCATTGTTCCGCCTATATATATGCCAAAGTCCATAACTAAAAATTTGATTTTTTTTTTTTTTTTTTTTTTTTTTTTTTTTGATACCGCAAAGTATAGGAGATTTTTGAAGCACATTTTTTAGTGCAATGGAGAGTAAAATTTATTTTTAATTCTAATTTTCAAATTTACAGTCCTGTTTCTAAATTCGTTATTAAAAGTATTGTAAATGATATGTAAAGAAAAAAAGGAGCACAAGTGAGTAAATTTAATGCAAATGATGCGCAACTCCAGTTACGTAGATTGAATCATATTAATACCTTGAAGTCGCAATTTAAATTTTATTTCCATGGAGGTAACATTAAACTAATGTTTCATTTTCTCATTTATATCCAATTTTGATATCTTTAATTATTCAAATGGAAACTAAAGCGGGGGGGGGGATCACATATATACTGTCTATTCATATCTATGGAAATTCTCAGCTCTTTTGTGCATGCCCCGATGAATGTTGAAAACATCCATACAGGGGTAAAAGAAAGACGAAGAAGATGGTTGCATATTATTTAGCAATACAGTTAACTTTAAATATTAGTGGAAAAAAGTGTTACAACAATTGTAAATAATATATGAATAATAAATGCACAAGGTTCAAAAATAGTACTAGGAAAAAAAGAATAGAAAGAAAAGGCATCCATCTAATGAATAAATGGTAAAGGCCTTCCTTACAAAGAATTCCGGAAATGCGCTTATTATAATCGCTACGCATTACCCCTTTGAGGCGTAAAATCATCCAAAAGTAAGTTTTGGCTTCCTGAAATAAATATCAAATATCTGTCTATGTGTTTGTAAATATGTAAATAGTATATACTATCTACATCAGAACAGATAATGCACTGATAATATTAGAATGTTTCCTGTATGTTGGTATAAGAAATATGAATTGATACAATAGAATGGCTCTTTTGTACTGCCACATCAAAATAACTCAAATGCGCTGACAATTTAAAGTGATCTTCACGTGGTATCGCCAGGGTTACAGAATTCCGACAGTCAAGATAACTCCTGGTTATGGTTATTTATCACAATAGGAAATAAAATATATGCTCTAATTCTATAATAGTAATAACAAAATAATTCCTATATTACATTTTTAGTGGTCGAGTAGTTTGAGTTAAAGAAAGTGCAACTAACAGTTTAATTATTTTATATATATTAAATAAATCATTTATTTTAATTGTATCATGGCTATTTATAGCACAGGGTTATTAATTCTCAATCGTGGCATACAAACGCATGTTATTGACATGCACTAACTCAAAGTTAAAGCAAAGAGATTCTACTTTCTCACATATCATAAAATACAAGTTCCAAATCATGACCACCGAGACAACAAATCACTAGATGCCGAATACTTCGCATAAGAAACAAAACCAGTTTCTCAAGAAGCAAGTCATCAGAAATGGCACGTACCAATCAATGTACCGAGAATGCCCTCTGGAAAACCTCGAAACTAGAGATAATTATAGCAAATTCTACAATTCGAGATCGCATGGGCTGCCTTTCGCAGAGTTTATTGATGTGCAGGGTCGCGAGAGTTCTTGAAAAAAGTGTATGCACTGACTTTAATGAGGAGATATCACTCAGACAAAGATGTAATTTAGCAGTTGGAGCAAGTTAATTTAAGTAGTCGGTCTGTTTGTCCGTAGAAGCTTTTAGTAATGGCCCTCGCTTCTCATTAGCTCACTTAGCGCAATTACGAGGGAGGCAAAACTCAGCATTATGCGCGGAAAAAGAAGAATTCGTGGACGCATACAGTCTGCCTGCTTTTCAGGTGATAATGGGTTTTCCTTTCAGTTTCATTGTAACAACCCCTCACAACAGCCAGCCGTCTTCGGTTGTCTTTGGTAGATTTGCATTGCAGTTCATTATACCATTGAGAAGGATGTCGAAGAATCGAGGATGAAAAATTCGAGAAGGGAGGGATGTGAAACAAAGGGAAGTGTTACTCTACACATAGAGATAGGCATTCTTATTATTTTTTAATCAGGCTCATTCTTGAAGCCACAAAATATAAGGTAATTGTGCTAGTCGGTTTTACATATCTGTTTTAGTAAACTGAATATATTATTTGATTATCTCTGATAATCAACGAAACAGACTTCTATATCTCACCATAAATGACAATAAAGTTCTAAGTGACAATATCTAGAAATCTTCCAGCATTTGTGTGATCGAAGATTGTTGAAATGTCAGTTTCTTTGTGCCTTAATCTTTGTGCAAGTATATATGCTAATCCTAATAGAAAATCAAGAGGGGTTCACTTTTCTCCAATAACTAAATTGGCGCTTTTGGCCACTCTATTTATTTCATTCAATTATCTCATTTTATTACCAAGATTGTAAAAGAGTTTGGGAATGTGTAATTCATATATACAATATGATTTGATTTATGAATGAGGAAGGGTGACTGAAATAGTTAAGTCATGTGCGATTTATTCATACTGAAAGAATACAAAAATAAACTATCCAATTATGCTATCGTACAGTTTATCTCTGATTATGAAAGATAAAAATAGGCAATCCATGCATTATGGTTAGTTTTATCGTTTATGAGGGAATTCAAGAATGGATAATACAAAAGACGGCCGAAAGAGGCAATATATATTTTATTCATTAAAAATATGGTGGAAAAAAATGACAAAGACTCTTTTTTTAGTCAAATTTCTCATTTTAAGAGATTATTTAAGAATTCGCCAAGCTCGTCATTCAGAACTTAAGAAAAGGGGTAATTTTGAAAGATTCTGCTTCAAGACCGATAAGATTTCACAAAATAAATTTTTAACATAGTTTTATTACGCAGATATTACATTCGTATTTAAAGCTAAAATCTATTCAAATACATCATTCACTTTTCAATAACACTCGAATCACATGCAGACTATTTAATTTTGCGAGAAAACTCTAATATATCAACTTTACCTTTTCATTGGCTAAAATATTCAAAGACTGAACTTCAAGATATATGGTTTACTTTCACCAAAAAAAAACAGAAAAGGCCGTATTTATTTCTTTGAAGAAGACAACATCCTGAACCTTTTCCAATTGCTGAGTGCAACTGGGAACTCGACATCGAAGTCCTTGCAGTTAAATGGACGTGTGCAAATCCCAAAGCAAAACAATATCGACATCTCAGCAAAGGGACATTGCATTAACCAACCAGGCTAACAGTTAAAGGGAATTCCCACCAATAACAGTTTTAGTCAACGATATATAAAGCAATAGCAGTCAGCGATTTTTCGGGTACAAGTCCGATGGGAGAGAAAAAAGTCCGGATCGTTTTACTTTTTTACCGTAATCCAAGAGTCCACAAAATAGCCCCTTTTGCTAGGTCAGAGCTTACTTAAAAGATCGTGGTTGAAAGACGATATCGAAATAGATACAGGATGCGTCTCTTTTATTGAATAGACTTTATCTCCCCCCCCTTTTTTTTTATTTCTTTTTACTTCTGCATCTTTTCCTTCTCGAGCAAGAAGTGTCTGAAATATCAGGTTTCGCAGCTCAGGAAGATGATTGTTGGTTTCTGTTTCTTCAGCGTGGTGGAAGATTTGAAGTAAATTCCCAGAGAAGAGATGGCAGCGTTATATTTCTCAAAGAAATAAAGTAGGGACTAGTGGTTGGAAATATGCAAAGAACGGCGGGTTTTGTCTCTAAAGCGCCTTTGGACCAGGTTTATATAAAAAGACTGACTATGTTTCAACTGTAGAATCCAATTTTGGAATTTATTATGAAACTCATGCAATTTATTTATGGACAATATATATATTGTATTCGGTGGTGACTTGACCATTGCGACTGCAGAACTGCAACACCTTTGAACTTATTTTTAAAAGTTAATTTTTTTTATTGAATTTTCTTACTTTTCCACTTTGAAACATCTATAGTTTTTGTCTAATTTGCCAGTGAGATAATCAGTGAAAACAAAAATAATAAAAAGAAGTGAAACCTAAAAATGGTTAACTGACAATACATGATTGGTTTGGTTTGGTTATATCAACGTCCCGTTTTGAAGCAACACTAGGGCTATTTTGGGAAGGACCTCGTGATTTTGAACCACGGTCAGATGACGAGGACGACACCTGAGCTGGCACCCCCCTCTCCACACCACACCACACCAGCGAGGGGACGTTTGGTCATGACGGATTTAACGTGCAACTGACCCCCTTACACGACGGTTCTTCGGTGGAATCGGGTCACGAACCTGAAACCCTCCGGTTCCGAAGCCGAGACCTTACCACCAGGCCACCGCGGCCCTTAAACAATACATGAATAAATGACCAAGAGAAAAGCAAGTTAGAGCGATTTCATGCGCATCCAAAAGATAAAAGGAATCATTTTCTCCCTTTCAATTTAGAAGCACTCGAACTGCAATCAGAGCAAACCCGGCTAGCAGTGGTCATTTTTTTTTTCATTCCTAACCAAACATCGCCTTTATTCTATAGGATTATCGAATATACATTTTATTTTATTAGTGGTTGCTTTCCGAAAAAAAGGGCATGAATAATTTTTCTAAATGTTATTCAGATGAAAATTTTTATTAATTATTACATTTAAAATAACGATTAATGTTGCGAATTATTTATTACAGATCTTATTTGATTCTCTTTTTCGAGCAAAGCTAAGATGGAAGTGTGTTTAGCGATAAGATCGAAGTCTGATCTTTGAAATTATTACGTCAACAATCGCATAACTACTTACTGATAAATTTACACGGAATTTATGCCATATATTGGTTACAAACTTTATATGTGGAATTTGAACATAAAACTTTTAGGGTATATATAAGTAATATATTTTTTTTAAAAATATGCTATGCTTTCAAAAAACTATTTTTACAGCATCGCTAATTTATAAATTGACAAGACGCCACTAACTAACTACATTATGCAGATTTTGTTGCTCTGTTTACAGTTGATATAAATGTCGTTCTAACAAACCGGCGAGACTTTTAATTTTCCCCTGTCGTTAAATTGTGGAATTTCTAATCACTTTACACCATGTCCCTGAGGCAGATTCACTGCATTGCCATATGTGTGTGATGGCTAAATTTATAGCAATTGATGGAGGATAAGAACAGATAATTTATTTATACTATGCTTAGAGGATTTATCATTGATAAGGCGGCATAGAAATAAGTTAATCCGTATGTGTGATGATTAAGTTTATTGTTGCTGATGAGAGAAGAGAACAGATCACACTAGAGGAGGATAAAAAATCACGTGGAGATTGAAAAACTTTTCATCATTATTATTTTTATTTTTTATTTTTACATATAGGAGAAACTTTATCATCAAAAAATAGCTAACCATTGACTAACCATCATTTTTGAAAAGCCCCCCCCCCTTCCCTGAAATAAATAGAAGAAGGGTGTATAGCGATCCAAATTATATGATAATATTTAGGGGGTGGGGTGTAGGGGAACATTTTCTCAATTTCTGAAGCTGAAATTTGAATTCGAGGGTTTTTTTTTTTATCTAAGATACTTTATAAATTTATATAAAATGGGGAGAGAAAAAAAAACGGGTTTGAAAAAGCTGAGCAAATTTTTCATATCTATGTGAAACAGTTTTTAAAATTTGAATAGATCAAACTCAAAATCAATAATCAAATAACGCACAGCAGTTAAATGTTTCTCCTTTAATAAGTTCCGTATACAAAAATTCAACTGGACGCTCCTCCGCTTCGCAAAAAAACAAATCATGGCACCACCAAAGGGGCATAAAATTCAGGGTTGTTACATAAAAACGCTGAATAAGATTGTATGTTCAATCACTTGTCTTTCACCAGACAATCGAATTTGAATACCAAGAGGACTGTCGACGGAGGAGACAGGCATTTATTTGACTGATCCTGGGGAGGTCGTCGGGTACAAATTGGAAAAGCGGGAGGGAGCAGGCACTCTGGGAGGTGTCAAAAATCCAAACAAACTCGGTTATGAGTGGCGGGGGCGCTCAATCAAGCCGCCGACGCGTCACATAAATGTCAGCACCCGTTAGGTAAATGGGGGAAGAGCCCAAAACGAAGTTGTCATCACTGGGAAGTCCCCTGACCAGCAAAGTGGAAGAAGCTGTAACAAGATTCAGGGGCCTGACTCCGGGAAACTGAAGATTTCTGGCCCCCATAGATTGCACATTCAATGGGCACGTTCTATTCTCACCCTACACCCTCCCAAGGGGATGGCTAAGGCTAATACTCAGATGACGGTTGCCCACCACTTGAGCCGGCGTGGGTTGTGCCCCTCGATGTCCCGTTAGGGATTCTCCCCAAAAAGACGTGACGTTCTTTGGTGGCTTTTATTGCTGGGGTCCAGAAGGCAATTAGGAAGGTCAGCTCATTCCTTTGGCTTTTACTGCTGATTGGGAGATAGCCGACTGTCGATTCTTGGCATCGACAGTTCCATAAAGGAGAAAGAATTACACTGGGCAAAGAAATGTGCGACTTCATTACTGAGTCATTTAATAAAGATAAGATTAATAAGAAGTAGACATTTCTAAATATTAAAATACGCTGAAAGAAGAAAAAAAAATACCAATTTGTTATAGCTTTTATATATATTTTTTACTACGACAGGAAATTAAAAAAATATTAAACTGATCGAAATTCAAAAAATATTAAACTGATCGAAATTCAAAAATAGTATTTTACAATCATGGAAATAATTTACCATATTTGAATACATGTATAAACTGAAATATTTGATTATATAAATGAAACATCAATGAAACTCTTATTTCAGTATTTAAAAATGAAACTTTTATTTCATCATTTATTTTCCTACACTACCATGTTCTAAAATTAATCACGCACTCAAAGTCACACAAAGTTAAGTTTGAGAAAAGGAAATGTTTTCTCTGACAGTATTTTAATAATATCTGTACTAAAGTTTTAAATCCAGTATAAATGCCATTAAAAATATATATTTGAATTTTCATTTACATTTTGAAGACATTCAATCTAATAAATAAATAAAAATACATAGATAAAATTCAAGAAGAAGAAGAAAAAAAGCAGATCTTGAGATCATTTAAGGTAGATTGTTTAATATTCTTGAAGATATAATTGTTTTTGTCTGCTTTTCATGATATAGATGTAAATTTACAGCATCAAAAATAAAATCTTCTGCGATAAATGCGTTGCATAAATAGTGCAACTGCATGAGGAAACAGTTAAAAAAAATTATAACATAAACAAAGAAGGACAGATATATATTCGTTATTATTTTTTTCTGTTATTAACGCTGTCATGGCTTTTATGCTCGAAAGGATGCGGCGTAACTAACATGAATAGCGTCTCTGGAACTTCCGGTTGCGTGTTTCGTTTTACTTCAAAAATTATTCAAGGCTCTTTCGTTTTCACTTTTTCGCTACAAGCCATCATAAAGGAATTAACTGTGAAGCAGATAATTTTTTTTCTCTAATTGTTTTATTAATAATCAGCTTCCGTATCAACGTAACAAAAACGTTCCGATAATGCGATTTTCAACAATCCTAGCAGCGAATCTGTGGATAAGGATAACAATTTATTTCATTTCTGCATATAAACACATTTCCTGTACAGTAAACGCAGGAAACATAGGAAATGTGTTGATTCACATAAACACATTTCTTGCATAGTAAACGCAAGAAACGTAAGAAATGTGTTGATTCACATAAACACATTTCTTGTATAGTAAACAAGTGATAACAGAAACAGACGAAACAGCATTAATTTTTTATAAATATTTAATAGTGAAATATTCATTAGAATATTATTTAATTTGATTAAGTAAAAGAATTACTAAGATATTTTTATTATTTCCACATATCTGTATTAGAGGAGCTGAAAGAAAATCTGAAGTTAACCATGAAAAATGAAATTTATGAACCAGTAAATAAAAAAAATAAATACAACATATTAAAAGAAGCAAGCTAAAATGCTCCAAAATAAATCCAGTAAAAAATGTATAGCAATATTAATTTAAAGAACACATTTTAATATATTTTCAGTTAGTAACTTTTTCTCTTAACGTCGATATCATAATGTCAAAAACTATTTACAAAATGTGTCGAATTATTGAGGGTCAATTAAATTCTATTTGCAGTTCTGATTTAATTCTAAGCTATATAAATAATGTAGGAGATGATTTTACCACAATTTATCAAAATCTGCATACTTGCCAACTGAATTCCGAAAGTTTTTATGAAGAAATAAGGCCTTTGCCATTCAGTAACAGTAATAATGATATTTTGGTTTTAAATAAAATAACCAATTCTAATTTTATTATGACGAATTTTCAATTTACCTTCAATTTAGGAAAATATTAATAATAAAAAACTAATGGCAATACTGCAGTAAAAAATAACTGAAAACAGAGCTAAGACTTGTTTGGCATTTGAATATTAAATTTTATTGCTGGTGATATTACTGCTTTACTAGTGGATGATTATAACTTATATTTAAAACTGACTATGTTATTTCTCAACACTGTAAAATTTATTAATTAAATTTCGCAAAATAAAAAATGGCAACGATGCAGTAAAAAAACAGCAAACAGGTAAGACTTCCTTGGTATTTGAACACTAAATTTTATTGCTGATGATATTACTGCTCTAATACTGATGATATTACTGCTCTGTGGAAGATAATGACCTCATATTTAAAACTGAAAGCATTATCTCTTAATACTGCAACATTTATTAAAATCCAATTCTTGCGAATTCAAAGATAAAAATATATTGCTAATAAATATGCAAATACTTTAATGCATTCTTAATAATCTAATATTCATAATATTCTTAATAATTCATAATATTCTAATTCTTAATATTCAATCATTTGAATTATTTTAGTTTCATTTTAAAATTCCATGCGTTGATCCGTAACAAAAAAAATAATTTCGGTGGTTTCAACTAAAAAAAAAAAAAAAAAAAACATCAAAGCATTCTGCCTCCACATCACCTACCCTAAAATATCCTAACCTCCGGAGTGCACTAAAATACCTTATTGGACCTATTTCGTTTCTTTCCTTCCATAACTTTGCGCAGGAGATGGCAACCTTTGACCATTCCTTCAAATTTATGGACGTCCCCCGCACTGACCAATCAACGGCGTGGAAGACAAGTGTCTTCCTCTGCGAATCCGGAGTGTTCCCCAAAGCCGGACCAAATGTCCAGAACACGCGGCGGGAATGGAAAAAATTGCATCGCATAACTCATTCCTTAGATGAGACTTCTGTACACAAGACCGAAGGGCGATTGGTCGAGCATTCCGATCAGCTGCAAAGTGGTCTGAGGGGCGAGCTTACTGACGTTCTTGCTATTTACATTCAGCAACATTCGATTAATTCATCTGCCTTAAACGACAGAATGAAATCTTCTCTAGATCAAAGCTTTTTAAATTGTTGATTGCAGCTATATAATTTGATTACAAATTTTTTGTTGGCACATTTTTCTAAATTTCTTTGAATTTTCTATTGACGTTACCCATATTTCGAAATCAGAAATAAAATTATAAATTTCAAAAATTGTTTAAATCAATAAATGTTATTCAGTAAGTTAGAATTTATATCATTAAGCTTGACCCCTTAGTGCATTCTCAGACAATTAAGAGTATAATTATACTTATCTTAATTCTACTAATAAAAAAATAAATATTTATACTGGTGTGTCTGTGTCTGTGGTTTGGCATTCTACTGAGCCCACTGTGTACCCTAAAGAGTTATCAAATTTAGCAAAGATATGTTTTGGTGGTGAAAATATGTACATTGGATATATATTTCCAAAAATTCATCTCGATTTTTAATTAATTACAAACGGATTAAAAATTCGGCGTTTGAAAGAGGTAACTTGGAAACAAAAAGCAGGAAATGATTTTATATTAATCTGAAACTAAATTTCAGATAATTAGCATTTCAAATAACCAAATTTGGTTTCGCGATATTATATTTATTCTGTTTTTAACAGAAGCAATTTTAAATATAATTTGTAACAATGCATTTCATTGGTGTAATGAAATTCAGCTCTATTTTATTCTTTAATCAAATCATTCAATAACCTTTTTCTTTTGTTAAAGTTGCAATATAAAATTGCCTTCGTTCAAACCTGTTTATTTATCCTGATAACGTCGTGCTTATTTTTCTTAAAGTAGGTTTTTGTAAGTTTTCGATTTTAAGTAATTGCCGATAAGATTCAATTTCAGCAAGAAACGAATGATATAAGAAAATGTTTAATGGTTTATCAAATTTCATAACACCTCTATTCTTTTGTATTACATATTTCCCTAGTTTCATTTTTCATTTCTTCGTTTTCTTAACTTCGTGTTTTATTTTCTAATGTAGTTCATTTATTTCTGATTGTAACTACAGATGAAACTATTTTGATTCAAACTCCATTCATAATTAAATTGATTTGATTGAAACTCCATTTATAATTGTTACAGAGGACGTTCAGCATATACAATTTTATGTCTTGCAATCTCATTTCAAAATAACTAATGCGCTGTTACATTTCCTAAATTTTCTTCATTTCTATTTTTACGTTCAACGTTTACAGCAACTTCATTTACAATTCATATCTTAAACAGACTTCAGAAAGTAACACACAAAAGAAAGAATATCCATGTGGCTCGTAAAATTGTATGAGTTGAATACTAAACACTATTCTGAAGCTTATTTTTATTTATTTATTTTGTGTAGAAGGAAGCTTTAGAGAACAAGAATAATACTAGGGAATTAAATGATTTGAAACACTTTTTATATCCTAACTCAGCAAACTAGTCCCCAAAAGTTCAAGTAAGAATTACCAGATTTATTAAAAATTATTCAAATACTTAGTTATTCAATAACGCATCAAAAAAGTTATTTCAATTAACCTTTCATGATTTCTTTTAACATTCCTTATAAATATTCACCATCTCTTGAAAGAAATTTTCTAACAAAAATAATTTAATAATCCCATCTGAAGTCAATGTTCATCTCATTAACAAAAATAAAAAGGGTTTTATTTGAAGCCAATAAAGATTTTTGAGCATCGTTTATCAATGTCTTCATGTCCCCTTGACTTGCACTCATCTCCCCTGCAATCCAACAGCGCGGCAATGGCTTCTTCAGAAGACATCAGAAGGGGCAAGGAAATGTGAGTAGGGCACTTGCAGGGGACTTTGAAAAAGCATCTTGCAACCATTCTCAGACATATATAGATATACGACCACACATTATAGCGCTTCTTGCGAGACCGCAATTTTTCACGTCGCTTAATTTCACTTTCCCACTCCGTTTCTTGAATTATAGGAAATGAAGAAAAAAGTTGAAGAATGACATTTCATCCATTTGATTATATGGCGCCGCTTTCTTCTTTTTTCATCTTGATCCCTTCGTTTTCGTATTTCCCTTGGTCAACTAGTAGCCCAGGGGATTAGCAGGCGAAATTGGTGGCCGCTCTGTTATTTGACAAAAGCCAGCTTCTCATCCTAAAGAAGAGAATTTTATTCCTCCACGTTTTGTTTGTTTGGGCTGATTAGAAGAGGCCACCTCGGTCGACTGTGCAGTTTCCTTCCTATCTTTTCTCTTTCTTTTCTTTGACTGCGCCGTCTTGAAATAAACCAATTGTAAACTTTTTTCTGTTTCTCTTTTCTTTCATTGGTTTTCAACAACTTTTTTTTTTTTTTCCTTCCCTGTCAGAATTTTCTCATTTTATCTGTTCCATTTGGACACAGTTACCGTGTTATTTCGTTCAATTCCTTCGAATGGAATTGCAATTTCCATCTCAATTTGTTTAGATGTCTCGCAGTTATGTAGTTTCCGATGATGAGTTTTCCAGAAATAGCTTTATGCGTACCCCTTAAAAGATAACTCTTTTAATGGCGGAATATCGAACCATTTTCGGATTTAGGATATGATCATCGTTACAAAAATGAATTTACTTGCATTATAGATTTCTTCTTAACTGGGAACTTATTTTCAACGTTGAAATCTTCATTAAGTAAAATATTTTAAACTCTTTTAAATATAATGCGGTGTTTCCTGAACCACTGATATCAAAGTATTTGATGCAAGTTGTTCAGTTTTTAGATCTCTTAATGAAAAAAGTACATTTTAAAATTCATATATATATATATATATATATATATATATATATA
>JAPMOR010042410.1:348-14860 GCA_026543865.1 Argiope aurantia
AAATATTCTAGACACGCCAAATTTTAAATAAATGAATGAATGTTTCTATTTTCCACAATCAACTAAGACTTATTTATGAAGTTTTGAATGTTAAAAATTTAGAAAAACTCAACATTTTCATAATCTTAGGCCAATTAATCTTGAGAAACCTGCGCGCTGATTGGCGTATTTTCTTTGAAACGATCGATGGAAAATCTAAAATTATCCTTTTTTTTATTGAATAGTGATATTCAAATTTTCATAAATCAGTCAGTTTAAGTGATTGATTTAGTTGATTGGAAATTAACTCTTTTTATTTAAAATATTAGTGTTTCAAGAACATTTTGTTATTCGTGATTTCCACAGCAGAAGCTTTATGTAAAATCAAAAATTCGTTATTTATTAGAGCATTTATTGAATTAAGTAAAATATAATCATTTTCTATTTAAACCATTTTAGTATATCTGTTGTGTTCGTGCGTCAACAAAAATAGAATGCAGACAAACTTATTATGAAACTAAATCTTATTACATTGTAGTTAATATTATCAAATTTACATCAACTTATTTTCATTCAAAATTCTAGCATCGCTTTTAAACAACAAATTAAAAGTTCCAAAAATATCACTGTAGTCAATCTGAATTTCACAACTATTTACAAAATAAAATTTATAATTATTAAAATAATCGTTTGCTACTTTTAAATAAAATATTTACGATTTATGTCGCAACAGATCTGTGTCTTACTAAAGGTTTACAAATTAGCTGTGTGGCCCTGATTTGAATGGATATCCTGTTCATATTAAACAACATTTGCTTTAAAATAAAACTGATTTATTGGATTAATAATATAGAGAGTGTAAAAGATCATAAAATAATTTTTCTTGAATTTATTTTTTAGAAAAAATAATATTTCATATTTGTTTCATTTCCTAAAGACACATGACGAAAATTATATTTTTGCAGATTTCATTTCCAAAAAGATTTAATTTATTTTTAATTGGCGCTTTAATCAATGTGATGGCAACACTTTGAAAAAAGCTATTTTTTTTTCCAGGAATGCGAAACGTTTATTTTTATTTTGTACGAAAGAAATTGTTGAAAAATAGAGTTAAAATATTTATTTAAAAATTCATTAAAAACAGAAATTTAATTTTGATGTTAAAGCATTGGTAGCATTTAAAAGATAAATTTTTGATCTTTAACTTGATGTAAAAATCTTTTTTGTGTGGTAATATTTTCGGAAGTTATAGCAGAAACACGCCAAAATTTCGCTTAATTTTTAAATAAATACAATTCTAATTAAAAATTCGAAAAAATAACCCCCAGGTGCACATTCCCGGCCTCCAAGGTATACACGTGCCAAATTTGGTAGCTGTAGATTGAATGGTCTGGCCTGTAGAGCGCCAACACACACACACACACACACACACACATTGAGCTTTATTATAAGTATAGATATAGATATAGATATAGAGAGACAAAGTAAACGGGGATTAGGAAGGGATACAAAGAAGTCATTAAGAGAATAAATACTTGATGGAAATGATCATTACTTACCTTACTACTCCTACACTCTGCAAATATTAGAGATTTTCAACGAATTTCGAAGACTGGATCTGTAAAAAAGATAATTATTTGTCTTGACTTTTTATTCAAAATACGCTACTTCGGCTTCAATGCATTTGTAACGTTTAAAGATTACTTAATATTTGTTGCAGTTTAATTCTTGAATGGCCCCCAAAGCTTGAATAGGAGAAATTTGTATAGAAGAAATAGCATGAAAATAACACATTTTTAATTCCATTTTAAATTTTGGTAATAAAAAGATGTGGCCGATAGATTTTTGAGTTAAAAAAAAAGTCAAATTGCGCGACTAAGCGCATAATTATAAAACAAACCAAATTATTTTCATTCCTATATTGTAGGCAAATAAGATGAATTCTGACCGTTAGACGCTTCAAAATATTTAAATTATACTCGACTTTAATTGTTTGTGTATAATAAACTTACTATTGAAGAAATTTCATTCTTTTTATTTTAAATTGAATTTTTTTTCTTGTTACTGCGATTCCTCATTTCCTCGTATATTTGATTCGATAAAACATGGCGAGTTATATCTAGAATTGTTTATTTAAATTTATCAAATTTTCCAATAAGTCATTCATTTCTGGAAAAAGATTCTATCGACAGTTTCTAAAAATCATTTGCAGTTATTGATATTTTCATTTTAATTGAAAATAATGTCACAGAGATCAGAAGATTTTGCATACTATATATTTCAAATACTTGAGCACATTTATGCGTATATATACAATATAAATAGTTAAGTATCCCTGGCAAGAAAATCTCTTGTATGTTTTTCTCTCGATTATATGTAAATGGGACCATCCACTAAACCGATTCTAAACTATATAGATTCTTCCTTCCCAAACAATTGTGGATACTTGTGCTGAGATGCTCAATGTGTCGCGCTCACGCATATTAAATTACCAGTTTACCGGACGAGTATTAGGGTTGGGCGATGACAGATACAGTGTCTTACAAAAGTGATGGGACACTTGTGCTTTACAAAAGGAAACTGTAATAAAATAAATTTAAAAAACATGTACTAATTTTTTGTGGGTGTGTTTCATACTTAAATTTAGTAACAATTATTACATAACATACATTTTGTCAAAATATTAAAATATTAATTTAATAAAAATACAATTGTTTAGAACGGAGCATAAAATAGCTCACATAAGTGATGGGACACCATAGATATGTAACAAAAATCGTCTGAAATAAGCTATAAAAATATTTGTGGTGGTTTTATTTTTACACAAAAGCAATTGGCAATAATTTATAAAATCGTCTGCAGTATTTCTTTCCAGTTTGTTTTGGAATTTTTATGTTTTTTAGCTCTGTGCAGCCATGAATGCTAAACGAAAAGAAACTTCGCTTGAAATTCGAAAATTAGTTATTAATTTGCATATTGAACGTGGAAAATCTATTAGAAAAACTGCTGAAACAGTTAACTTGTGTCCTTCAACAGTTTTCAATATCATTAAACGTTATAAAAAGAATCATTATTCAGGATAAAAGAAAACCTGGCCGACCCTCAAAGCTATCCAATGGAATAAAGCGAATTATCGTTCGAAATATTAAAAAAAATCCAAGAAAGAATGCTTTTAAAGTTGCTGCTAATTTACAAGCATTATATGGAGTAATTGTTAATACTAAGACTATTAAAAGGGTAATTCGATCTGCTGGATATCACGGTAGAGTAGCCAGAAAAAAATTCTTCGTAAGTGAAAAGAATAGAAAACTCAGACTAGCTTTCGCAAAA
The DNA here is from genome assembly GCA_026543865.1 of Argiope aurantia. Taxonomy (NCBI): domain Eukaryota; kingdom Metazoa; phylum Arthropoda; class Arachnida; order Araneae; family Araneidae; genus Argiope; species Argiope aurantia. The sequence continues at coordinate 3,658 of JAPMOR010042410.1, forward strand.
TCCAACATAAATAAGAATTCTGTAAATATCTGGAAATATAACTTTATTCCAGATTTGCTCATGAGAGCAAATTTAATATATTTGGTTCCGACGGTAGAATCTTGGTGTGGAGAAAACCCAGGGAAGAATTTCGCAAACAGAACTTGGTGCCAACAGTAAAACATGGTGGAGGAGTTATGGTATGGGGGTGTATATCATCCGCTGTAGTTGGTAATCATGTTTATATTGACAGTATAATGGATCAGTACAAGTATATTGATATTTTAAAGCAAAATTTGAAATCTTCAGCACGAAAATTGAACCTTCATAACGATTTTAAATTCTACCAGGACAATGACCCCAAGCACACTGATTTGAACGTTAGACTATGGCTACTGTATAACTGTCCTGAAATAATAAAAACATCACCACAAACTCCAGACTTAAATCCCATAGAGAATATTTGGCAAGAATTGGAATCAAGAATTCGCAAACACACCTTTTCTTCAAAACAATTAAAATCGGTGCTTTAAGAAGAATGGGGTAAAATCACTCCAGAAATCACAAAAAAATTAGTCGAATCCATCCCAAGAAGATTAAATCATGTTTTAAAAGTAAAAGGAAAACCAACAAAATATTAAAACCTTTTAAAAAGTAAAATTTTTGGATAAATATTTGATGGAAAAGTAAGTGTCCCATCACTTATGTGAGCCATTTTTTGCTCCGTTCTAAACAATTGTATTTTTATTAAATTAATGTTTTAATATTTTGACAAAATGTATGTTATGTAATAATTGTTACTAACTTTAAATATGAAACACACCCAAAAAAATTTTGTACATGTTTATTTATTTTACTACAGTTTCCTTTTGTAAAGCACAAGTGTCCCATCACTTTTGTGAGACACTGTATATCGTTATTTTCGTCAGATATATGACATATATCGTCCAACATATATCGATATTTTTAGATACATCGTGATATCATTATTTATTCATAGCTATAATAAGTTATAAATAGCATCTCTTAACATATTGACTAATCAGAACGACTCCAAATAAAAAAAAATTTCAATTTATATAATAAAAATATTCGCTTTCTTTGAATAAAAATATAGCTATAAAATAACTGTGTTAAAACCCCTTTAATAAAGTGTGTCAAGTGTGTTAAAATATAATTTTTAAATTTTACCCTTTTCACCGCTGATTTTCAAATTTTTTTTTCTATGAAGAATGAAAGAAAGGAAAACGACACAATAATGCCTTTAACAAGCAAAATTGAGTGGTTTGAATAAATCATGAATTCAAAATCTGATGTCTTGAAAAATTAATTTTGTATATGAATTACATAAATTTTTATTCTTATTTTAATAGAATTATTGGGAGATTTAATTTAAATATGCACTAGAATTTTAGTAATAGGTATGTTATAAAACAAAATTAATCATTCACATTAATATTTCAAAACTCAAAAAGAGATGAAAGAGAGTAATTCCCAAATGAGTAAAACATTAATAACAAATATTACGGAGGGTAAATTTATTTATGGACGAATGATGTAATACATTAAAAATTTTAGAAAAGGTCCTGAGCATATTCAACTAAAAGAAAAATATACCATTATATATCATCATTAATATAAACTCAATGAAAATATAACCAACACTCAAGTACAACTGTTTCTGAATATTAAAATTCTAGCTAATTATCTTTTATTTCTAAGTATTCTATCAACATTTTGGTATATTATAACATTTGAAATGAAATAAAAATAATTAAAATTAAATATGAAAATTAAAATGAAAGGGGGGGAGGATTATATAAAAAAAGTGAAAAATCAATAAAATATCTTTACATTAAAAACAGAAAAATAATAACTTCACAAGAAATTTCTTAAATCAGCAGAATGCAAGAATTTTTAAATAAATTCAAAATATTGTGTATTTGAAAGAAAAAAAAGCATGAATAAGAAGAAAGAAAACACTTTTAAACTGCAAGAAAATTTCAAAATAGGGCAACAAATTATCCAATCACATAAAGTGAAATAAATTGGAGTAGAAGTTATCCATTAAAAATAATCTTTATCTTAAATAAAAAATAATATATTGTAATAAAAATATATAATGAAATTGGAAAAGAGCATTTTTTTAAATGCTCTTTTTGAAATATAAAAGCTCATACTACAGAAAAGCATGCTGGTTGAAAAGAAAATAAAAAGGAAAGAACAACACATATTTTTCACTTATATGCAAAACAATACCTTGAAATCCCCAAAAATTATTTGTTAAACCTTTCTACGGCTGATTCTCTATAGTCATGCAAGTTCGATCATTACCGAAACATCGAAATTGACCAAAATGGGATAAGTATCGAAAATTGGATAAACATTAGCAACCCGATATGCATTAAACATGCGAGAACTATCGGAAATTCGGTCAAGGTCCATCGAGCATTCAAATTTGTTTTCAAAGGAGTTCAGCAAGCAATTCAGCCCTAAGGCAAAAGGTATAACGGCACTTTTTTTTTTATGCGAGTACGCTTGAGTGTGAAAATACCAGCTGCGAATAAAATTGTGGATTCAATCTGAATTAATCCTTTTTGTTTTTATTTCTGAAGATGAATATTTAGCGATTAAACAAGAACATCCAACAACCTTCTGATAAACGCAATTATCTTTCCATAATGATATATTGAACAGAAAACACTTTATTCCAAAATGATATGCTTAAAACATGCATTTTTATATATTAGAACATGGGAATATTTATAGAAATATTAACAAAAATTCTGTATGAAAGTCAATAAAAATAAAGAGCAACCAAAATAAAAACTCATTGATAACATAAACGAAATCGAAAATGCAAATTATGAATATCGATTTATTGTATCGCAATTCATCGCGACTTTTATTCCTTCTCATACATTCGATTGATCGATATTTTTCAGGAACTGGTATTGGAAATTCGACTTTTTTCGATAAATCGAAAATCGGTACAGCCCTAAAGACGACTTCCTTTAGTTCTAACATAAAAAGCAAAACCTGCATTCGTAACCAGTCCATTATCAAAGAAAACATTTCTATTGAGTAACGCTTGATTCTATATACTTGCCAACAGATGGCGTCACAAGTCTCTAATAAACAGAAAATGAATTAAACTGTGATCCAAGATTTCAACGGCTTAAATTACTTTAAAGATATGATTGGAGAAATAAAAGAATTACAGAAACTTTTAAAAAGAATTTCCAAACGTATTTGTGCAATTAAAAAATCAAATACCAGCTGAGTGGAAAAAATTTACATTCTGCTTGTAACATTCCACAGTTCCGCTCAATCAAAAAATGCTAATAATTCACCTGCATTTGCTTACGAATATTGTATATTAGAAGCTAAACGGGATAAAAAGAAAAAAAATTCCCATATATTTCGATGCACTTCTATTCCATTCACTTAGATTTATTTTAGATCACACAAGAAACTCTTCTTGGCAAATTACCACTACTATTGCTATAGACAAAATCAAGAATCGCATATCACAGCAAAGGCACGGTAATTCCGCTTAAAAATAGTATTCCTCGCAATGAAATTATTCCACCAACCATTTACACGGTTGAAACCTCCGCAGTTGAATTGAATTTTAATATTTATGAACCCATTACTCTTAACTCTAATTCTGACACACGGCAGTTTACTACCGACCTTGAAAACCTTATTCAGATTAACGCAAATCAAATTAGAAGCGGCGATAATCAAATAAAATGGGAATGTAATTATAACAGTGCTAGAGGAAACTCGTGTCATTCGATCTGTTCCCCGGATTTGACAATATTACCTTTAACCCCACCCCCCACCCACAACACCTGACATGATTCCACTTCAGCTAGTTTGACATTACAGATGTCAAAAGTTCATTTAAAATTCAATCGATTGCCGAACTTAGGATCGCATTTTATTGAGTTCCTACTTAAAATATCCTTTACCAAATACTAATGAAAAATTGCGAATACTTATTTACCCAAGTAGTCCCCCTTCCCACTATTCTGATGATATTAACACTCCCGAACAAATCAACAAATGCTTGATAACTTTGAAGTTTTAGTTATATTAATGCCCGTTTGAAAATCACAACGTTTATATTGGGACGGACCTCGTAATTTTGAACCGCGGTCAGATGACAAGGACGATACCTGAGCTGGAACTCTTCTCTCCAAACTTCCATACCATACCAGTGGGTTAGCATCTTTGAATCTCACATCATCGATGCCAAAGATCGCTATATCTAACCTCATCCTCCAGAATCAAATTTATATTGATTTTAAAATCATGCAATTTAATAAATAGAACAATTTTGCCAAGACGATATTTTAAAGAATTAGGAATCCAATCTGTATGAGATTAACTAACCGTGTCAATAGAAATATCGAGAAACTTCACAATAAGATTGAAAATATCAGTTTCACTATTGAAGATAGCACATTCTAGAAATTTGTGCGATTCTTTAAAAAGAAAGCTTAAAATATTCTGACCTTTAAAGAACCGGCTAGTATTGTTAACACATATTATATAATGACAAACTATATAGTTAAAAGCCTTGAGAAAAAAAAATCTACGAAATGAACTCGGACACGCCGACCGAGACGGAAAAACTTTTCAACGTCTCTGTCACCGACTTTTAGAGAAAAAATAATTCGTTATCCCTTCCTAATATTAATACTGATATTGATCCCACTATCCCTCTGAAATTGATAAATATATCAAAATATAAAAATAAGTTTAGGAATCGATGTATTCATATTACAATGATACTTCCCTAATTTCATCCTTATGCAAATAATATCCACAAAATCATGACTAGGGCTATGCCGATTTTCGATTTATCAAAAAGATAAATATGAGAACCCTCTCAATTATTTTTCCATAAAAATATTATTAAACTGATTCGAACAGAAAACAACTGATTCGAAAATGACATGATTAAAAATATTTTTATATATTAGAATCTGACAGCATTTATGAAAATATTAATAAAAATTATGCATGAAGGTGACTAAGATTGAAGAGCAACAAAAATAAACACTAACCGGTAACCAAAACGAAATCGAAAACTAATTGTGAATAGCGATTTATATTATCACGATTTGTCATGATCACGATATCGATAGATCGATATTTTTCGAAAACTGGCATTAAAAATCTATTTTTCAGATATATTGATTTTTTTCGATAAATCGAAAATCGCCATAGCCCTAATGAGTATTACAGTGTACACTTCAATTTTGGATTTCTTTTTCGCATATTATAAATAACATTTTATTGATAAATATGTATTTGCAAATTGGGTGGTATACTTTATATTTTCAGAACAAAAAGAAATGAGATCATTGACTAGATTGTTTTTTAAGAACCAAATAAAAATTTACTTTAAGATTTAAGAAAGTGTTGAGCGTCTAAACGAATGAACACCTAGACTAAAGAAGTTTGGCTTCCAGGAAGAACTTTTGCTATAGTTCTGAAATTTCGTGAGAAAAATGGATGTTGCTACGGGAAATTTTGAAGTCTTTTTTATTCAAAAATATTGAAGGGCATGTTAATTTCTTTCAAATGATATCAGAATAAAGCTGGGCAAAATGCATCAACATTTTCAGTAGAGATCAGTTCCATAATATACCGTTATTAAAAACGTAATATTTGTGCGGAGAAGAGTTACATTCCTTTTTTTATTTGTCTAGTGAAGTATATAAATAATATCCAGTACCTTTATTCTTTAGCTTTCCTCAAAAGGGATGGGAGGAACGCGATTAAAAAGCAATGGAAATTTAATATCGGACATCAATATTTCGGAAATTATACAAAAAGAATTTAAAATGGGCAAAATTCAGGTATAATTGCCACTAGTATTAAATTAGTAGCATAATTATGAAATTGTAAAACCCATTTCTGTGCACTAACACTTTCGTAAATTAAAGTGAAAAAATTCCAAAATTACTTTACTTTTTGATTAATAAAAAATTTCAAAAAAAATTTGCTGCGATGTACACATTAAAATTCTCCAGAGTAGATATGCGCCGAAATTCAAATTTTCAATTTTTTACCTGCTTTCTGTGTGTTTAAGTCATATTAACGTCCCGTTTTAAAGCAACACTAGGGCTATTTTGGGACGAACCTCGTAATTCTGAACCGCGGTCAGATGAAGAGGCAAGACACTCGAGATGGCACTTCCTTATCTAAACCTGTAATTGGAAGTATCTGAAAGTCGAGAATCTTGGCGGTAACGTTGAAAGTGCTCAAGTTAATACATCTAGACATCAATTAAACATTAAGAAAAAGCTGCGGATATTAATGCTAAAATGTTATTTTATCTCTCAGAATGCAACGTATTATATAATCTATGATTTACTCCAAAGTTTTATTAAATTTAAGAAAAGAAAGGGGATTTTTTGAATAAATCGGACAGGACCACATTAAAATAGCCACTAATGCCTAGACCTCAAAGTGAAATTGCAATAAGCCAAAAAAGATATCAGATATAAAAAGCTGATTAAAAAATACCACAAACTAAGGTTATCATCTGGTGACCTAATATCAAATGTGAAGAAACCAAGAAAGAAGAAATGATACACAGTGTAAGATTCCAATTTGGATAAAACACTGCATGCTGGTGTGAAATTGCGAATCAAATAATACTTTGGCTTTAATCCAGCTTGGTGAAACAGACTCCCATTTGACAGCCAATAGTACAATTAATTTTAGTGAACCAATAATAATGCAAGGTTCTTTTTTTAATTTACATTCCATTTATTTATTACTTCATTGCGATTTGAATTACCGCGCTTACATGGATGTAAAAGAACAAAAGATAAACGGTCAGCTGGTTCAAAGATGGGTTCAAATTTTGAAAAAAATACATATACTTTAAATGTCAAAATTGTATATCAAACTCCATTTATCTTAAAGGTCGGTTTTTTTTTTTTTTTTTTTTTTTTTTTTTTGAATTACCGAGTTTACGAGAAGTGAAAATGCAGGCAGACCGACAGACCAACTCTTGATGAATCTGGTTTAAAATTTCACACAAGTTTAGTTTTAGTTATATTAACGTCCCGTTTTAAAGCAGCACTAGAGCTATTTTGGGATGGGCCTCATAGTTTTGAATCGCGGTCAGATACCGAGGACGAAACCTGATCGGGCACCTATCCTCCAAACTTCCACACCACACCAGCGGGAGGACGTTTGGTCCCGACAGATTTAATGTGCACCAGACCCGCTAGTTTAATTTTAAATCCATCAAACATTAAGAAAATAAACAGAATCGTTCGAAATAATCGGCCGAAAAATGTTAATCCTAGCCTCATTACTGTTGGGGAAAAAACCGAAGCCTTACTCATTTGGCGTTGGGAAAAATGAAGATTTTTTGGTGGGAAAGTTAGTTTTTAATTAATAATTAAAATTCTAATTAAAATTTCAAAAAAAAGGAGCCCAGGAGCACATTCCCGACCTCTAAGGTATACACGTACCAAATTTGGTAGCTATAGGTCAAATGGTCTTTTCTGTAGAGCGCCAACACACACAAACACATTGAGCTTTATATAAGTACTAGCCGCCTTTGGCGACCAGCCGGTTCGCCAGTATTACTGCTCGCTACAATTTTCAATTAAATATTTTAAGTAACTGGTCTCTTAATAGATTCTCAAACAAACATTTTTAATCTTCAACTTATACTGTTGTTTAGATCGTTTCGTTCAATTTACTATATATATTTTGCTAATTTGTTGTCATTTCCAGTAAAACTTCAACTTTAAATTAAAATGGAAATGATGAAATTGCAATTAATATAAAGATATTTTTTAATAAAATCAAGCGTTTTATTTTATTTATCATCTTTATTGTTATTTATTATTATTATTATTGAATGTGAGTATTGCAAACAGAATCGCTCGGTATTTAAGTCTTATGTGAACTACAAAATATTTTTCATAATTTATGTAATATCTCAAAGAATAATTCAACAAAAATTTCTCAGATTCAGCATAAAATTCAGTTTTTAGTTTTGCTTTCAAAAGGATTGAAATGAAATCAATAATAATATTTTGTTCCGGCCTATAAATATATTTCAAAAATTATGAAGTCTAAATTTAATGCAGTAAGGTATCATATTCTGAGAAATATTCTGGACACACCAAATTTTAAATAAATTAATGAATGTTTCTGTTTTCCACGATCAACTAAGACTTATTTATGAAGTTTTGAATGTTAAAAAATTAGAAAAACTCAACATTTTCATAACCTTAGGTCAATTAATCTTGAGAAACCGGCGCTCATTGGCGTATTTTCTTTGAAACGATCGATGGAAAATCTAAAATTATCCTTGTTTTATTGAATAGTGATATTCAAATTTTCATAAATCAGTCAGTTTAAGTGAGATTTAGTTGATTGGAAATTAACTCTTTATTTAAAATATTAGTGTTTCGAGAACATTTTGTTAATCGTGATTTCCACAGCAGAAGCTTTATGTAAAATCAAAAATTCGTTATTTATTAGAACATTTATTGAATCAAGTTACATAAAATATAATCATTTTCCATTTAGACCATTTTAGCAGATCTGTGTCTTACTAAAGGTTTACAAATTAGCTGTGTGGCCATGATTTGAATGGATATCATGTTCATATTAAACAAAACTTGCCTTAAAATAAAACTGATTTATTGGATTAATAATATAGAGTGCAAAATATAAAATAATTTTTCTTGAATTTATTTTATAGAAAAAATAATATTTCTTATTTGTTTCATTTCCTACAGACAAGTGCAAAAAATTATATTTTTGTAGATTTCATTTTCAAAAGGATTTAATTTATTTTTAATTGGAGCTTTAATCAATGTGATGGCAACACTTTGAAAAAAGCTAATTTTTTCCCATGAAGGCGAAACGTGCTCGTACAGTTTAAATTTTATTTTTATTTTCTACGAAAAAAAATTGTTGAAAACTATAGTTAAAATATTTATTTAAAAATTCATTAAAAATAGAAATTTAATTTTAAGATTACAACATTGGTATCATTTAAAAGATAAATTTTTGATCTTTAACTTCATGTAAAAATCTTTTTTGTGCGGTAATATTTTCGGAAGTTATAGCAGAAACACACCAAAATTTTGCTTAATTTTTAAATAAATAAAATTCTAATTAAAAATTCGAAAAAATAACCCCCAGGTGCACATTCCAGACCTCCAAGGTATACACGTGCCAAACTTAGTAGCTGTAGGTCGAACGGTCTGGCCTGTAGAGCGCCAACACACACACTTTGAGCTTTATTTTAAGTATAGATATAGAAATATAAAAATACTTTTGAGGTATAAGTTTCAGAAAAGACAGTATGAATAAATTTTTTAGGGCATTTTTTTTTAACTATTTCTGAATTATTTTTTGACAAACAGTTTCGTATACATCAAACCGTATAAAAAATGCTGCTCTTTTCGTTTTTAGAAGTTTAAGAAAATTACAAAAGGCATGTGTACCTACAATATATCAAACAAATTGATTGCCCGTTTTTAATATTTTAAAATTACACAACATTTTATTGAATGTATGGGAACTTTTAAACGGACATAAAATAAAAATAAAAATTAAAAGAAAATATTAGCAATAACGTCCATTTCATGTCGCCCATACCATCCATTCACATGATTAATTTAGCAACCCGTGTTCATAATGTTTAAAACTAACTACAGAAAAAAATGTTTTACGAAAATAATTACATCCGATACTTAATAATTCAACAATATGATCTCCGAGAAGAGGGGAAATATAATTATTGTAAAATATTTGATTAAAATGTTTTGGAATTTTAATAATTGGTCAATATTTTATAAGTAGTTTTGAATATTAATACCCATAACTTGATGCTTTCGCTCTTGTAACATGTGGTATGATCGATTTGATATTTGAAGGGAGGGAGAGATAGCTCCATAAAAATAAAAAATGTTAAAGATTAAAATCAAGACAGATTTTAATCTTTAATGGGAGCTGGGCTTTAGTTAGGCTGCCCTTTCCCATAAAGTACGAAAAACATTTTCGCCAATTATGTCGATAACTTGTTCTGAAATAACGCAAACAAAAACTTTCAGCTAAAATATATATTTCTATATATATGCAATCAATTAGTTAATCTTTCTCTTCCATAGTCTATTTCTGACTATCAGTAAAAATTTGATTTTCATTCGTTGCCAATGAGATTTCATTTTACTTATGGAAAAATACCAGCAAATTATCTCCGATAAAAAGTACTGATTTCTGAAAAAAATTTCCAGATTTCCCCGCCTTTTCTCTGATTTTTCCCGACCATCCGGAATTCCCGGTTTCAAGGTCGGGTGGCCACCCAGTAATTTTAAAGAAAGTACCGGGAATACCATGTCGTAAATATACAATTTGAACTATTGGAATTTTATTTAAACATACAATTTAAATTATTGGAATTTTATTCTAAAACATTTTCGCGAATACGAGCAAAAATGTCTCTGAAGGCTGAATTGAATCAGCAAAAAGAATGATTTAAAAACTAATAGAAAGTGTTATATTATAAATATCTAGTGAGAATGTTAATACAAAAATCGATCTTAAGAATTAACTGAATTTTTAAGAATTTGCAATTCACATAAATAGCAACCTCTGAATTGAGAAACCAACTTTATTTCTTATATTTCCTCCCAGAATTCCCTTACGATTTTAGGTAGGCTGGCCACCTTGTAATTTTAAAGGAAATACTGGGCAATACCATGTTGTAAACATACAATTTAAATTATTGGAATTTTATTCACAAACATTTCCGCGAATACAAACAAATATGGCTCTGAAGGCTGAATTCGAGCAGCAAAATAGGCTTTAAAAAAGTAATAAAAAGCGTTATATTATTAACATCTAGTTATCTTAACAAAAATTTATCTTAAGAATTAACTGAATTTTTATAAATTTGCAATTCGCATGTAAATAGCAACCTCTGAAATGAGAAGTCGACTTTATTTCTTATATTCCCTAATTTAATCAACGGAAAATGCCCAATATGTTCTATCACATACATGCTCTATAGTGGCGAGGGAATAAAAGGAACTACCCAGGTTTATGCTGGCATTGATCATCTTACTATCTTAAGAAAGGTATCAATAGAAAGGAATTAACGTACCCTTCGAGATTTTTTTTATTTAAAAATTTCATAACGGGGCGTCTGTATATATTGAAA
>JAPMOR010042416.1:0-97057 GCA_026543865.1 Argiope aurantia
TTAAAAAAATGTCTTCTCTTTAGAAATATATGTCAACAAATCATGAGTATAACACTAAATTTCGTAACAATATTTTAAACAATAAAAGATTCTGTTCAAAATATTCTGCTGTCGCGATTATTAAAATGTTGCTTATCTGTTTCAAGAATTTTAACAACTGAATTTCAATAAAGGAAAATTATATTGTGATACAATACTGTTGCGATTCATTCTTTGTTGCTCTGATAACAGAGTTAATATTCGCTTGGCATTCGCACAGTTAAGCAAGTTTCCTATCAGCGATTTTCAAGGATAATTTAACACATCTACAATGTCTACTGAAGATTTATATGAGGATTTGGACCCGATTCGTGAACCAGGAATAGCATATTTAAGGACCACGCAATTAATGAAAAAACACTTTGGATACACTAATCCCAGGATTCTCGGCGAGGACTCATTTGGCTCGGTGATTCGCTTTAACCATCCCAAAAACGAAGACGGGGTAGCCATCAAATTGCTGTATTTAGACGAGGTAAATGAGGGAGAGTGAAAACTTTGGATAAGGTTGCGTGCCTTTGCAAAGATTCACCATGTTCCCAACCCTCAATGTAGCCTGCTTCGAAATGCAGGTCTACCCTCACGACCTAATGAAAGCAGTGACTCGGATGAATACCTCGAGAACTCAGAGTCCCTCAATCAGCTAAAAATATGGTTATTTCAAGTATTATGTGGACTAGACTTTTTGCACTATAAGAAGCTCTGCCATTTGGATATAAAATCCGATAACGTACTGATATCACGGCAAGCATCAAGGGCAATGATAGCTGACGTTACTTTCCTCAATAGAACAACAACCCGCATAGGAAGGTAAGAAATGTTCATTGCAAGTAAATTAAAATATTAAATTGTATACATTCACTTGAAGTGTGGATCAAATTTTAAATATTTTATTGAACATTCATTTTGACACACACATTTACGTTTTTTAACAAAATTGTTGGAAAGATTTTTATAATATATTTATTTATTTTTAAATTAAAATTTTCTTTCTAATATTGCTGCTTTTTTAATAAATTTCGCAATGTGAATTATTAAGATTCGTCTACATTACTTTTTTTTTTATTTAGCGACGATATCGGATTGCCAATTATCTATCAGCCACCAGAAGCCTTTCGTGTGCTTAAAAAGGGCGAATCAATTGATGGTCACGCCTTTGACCTGTGGACATACGGCCTCATGTCGTTTGAGGTACTTTCTAATTTCCACATGGTGCGGTCCTTCAGCTGCCGTCACTTGGGCGCAAAACTTCGACATACTTCAATAAGGGTAGTTTTGCAGATAAGCGAATATAATAATTTTTACATTAATTAAAGTTTCGAAAATTTTAATTTTCTGAATGATTTTTATAGAATGATTAATAATTGAATTAACAAATAGAATGAATTCATATTTCAAACGTAAAATTCTGAAAGCAAATCAGACAAAATAAATGAGTCAGAAAAATATTTTAGAATCCTTGCCGTTTTTAAGTTATTTAAATAGAATAAAAAATAATTCATGATTATATGCCTTGTTCAGTGTAGATATTTGATTCCATTTATTCACCTGAAAGATTTTATCTCCGCACATTGAAGGGCTAGAAAAATTGCTATAGGTGTGCTTATCCAAATAACAAAGATATGCAACCAATCAGAGTAACGAGATGTGGCCAGCAGCACCTATATATGATTATGAGTATCTGTTAAAATTGTTAGAGCAGCTCTTGCTGCTAAAATGTCGGGCTATCAAGATTTAAGTGAGTTTAAACGTAGTGTTATATTCGGCGTGCGAAAGATGGGACATAGCATCACCGAGTTAGCGATAAAATTTTGATTTTAGTATACGAACATTTCACAACTTTACTATGAATATCGAGAGTCTGGTAAAACATCAAATCTCCGACATTATAGCGGCCGAGAAAAAATCGCGAAAGAACAGGACCAACGACAAATCATGTAAATTATTAAACGTAAAATACCAGCAATCCTTCCTCATATTGCCACGGATTTTAATGCTGGTTCTTCAACAAATGTCAACGTGTGAATTATTCAACGAGCCAAAATCGATCTGGGCTTTCGATGCCGAAAGCCTACTTTTATGCTACTGTTGACTAAACGGCAGACAGCATTACAAAACCTTTCTGTCCATCAAGATTGCCATTGAATTGTTGATGACTGGAAACACATTGCATGATCTGACGAGTCTGTTATCGAGTTGTATCGGACGAATGAACGTGTACCTCATGAATCCATGTCCAACCCTATGTGTCAAACGAGGAACTTCGGCGAAGGCTCTGTCATGGTATGGGAGCTTGTGCATTTGGAGTACTATGGGAACAGATGACTCTGATAGGTGACGGGCACATAAGCATTCAGTCTGATCACTTGCATTTGTTCATGTCCGATGAGCATTCCAATGGATTTTGACATTTCCAGATGAATAGAGAGGCATCACACATGTCGATAGTTACTACCAAGTGGCTCGGGGTGGGGGGGTTCTCTTCTGAGTTTAGTCACTTACATTTGTCTCCTAAATCCCCAAACATTAACATTATTGAGTCTATATGGTATGGCTTGCAACGAACTGTTCAGAAGAGATCTCCACCACCTCATTCTCCCTTGGATTTATGGACAACACTGCACGATTCATGGTGTGAATTCCAATTCACATTCAAACATTAGTCTATGCCGATCGTGTTTCAGCAATTCTGCATCCTCGAGGCTGCCATACATGATATTAAGTAGATGTACCAATTTCTTTGTTTTTTTTTAATGTGTGCAATACTGAATATTCGTTTGTTTCAACCTTAAAGAAGTCCACAGCTCTTGATTGATTACACCGGAATTTAACCCATGTATTCCCCACTGTATAGATTAAATGAGCTTTAAAAGTTTCTAAGCTATAAAATTCCTAAAATTCAGAAAATTACCTTCAAAGTGGCACTAATATCATTACCTTACTTGATTTCTAATTCCGTTTTTCACGTTAATTTTTTTTTTTTTTTTTAAATTAGAAACTATCGATTCGGAAATATTATTTGTTTTTTTTTTTTTTTTTTTTTTTTTTTTTTTTTTTCTGTATTACTGTGTCCTTCATTGAACAAATAGACTTGCAGCGGCAATTACAGTGGTATTCCAGTTATTTGTATACATTAAAGATGATGCATGGTTAAATGGTTTGTTAGATGTAAATAGTTGATGTAATTTAGCAGAATTTTTGCTAAAACTTATACGCTTTTAATAAAACAAATCAAGATAAAAAACGATTCAATTTCTTCCTCTTGATTTCCAAAGTTGTTCATAGCTACAAATGAGAATTTTTTTCCCCCCTTCTTTTTGGAGTATGAAGCATTGAAAGATGGCCAAAACCGTACAAAATAAAAATAATTTTACAAATTTTAAATTCTTAAGATGAATGAACAACATTCATTTCTTATCTGAAGATTATTATAGAATTACACATAAATTTGAGTTAAAACGATTTTAGAAGCATTTGGAACGATCATCTCGTTACAGATAGTAACATTTTTTTTTAATGACAAATTTATATTACTCGTCTTTAAATTACAATCAAAGGATAAATGTTACCGTTTCTACATAAAATCTTCTTTTCTTCGGTAGTCTGAAGACGATTCCTTCGTTTTCAGGAAGAGGCCTTCACTGATTAAATAAAAACAGCACATCCTGAAATGGAAATCACTTATGAGGATGTAAAGCTTGCTCTGGATTTCATACATTCATTCCTCAAATCCGAGCCATCTGCAAGAATCACGGCTGAAACCGGAATGAAACACAAATTTCTTGGGCAGGGAGATTACGTATGTAACGATGTTGATGCACTCTGGCAGCGCCCAAGTAAGTTCTCCGAAAAATCTTTTCATATGATATACTTCATAAATAAAGTCGTAGAAATACAAAAATTTTTTTTTACATATTTTAAAATGGTTATACATACTCAATCGTATTTCAGTCCAATCAAATAAGAATTTAATAAATTCGAATCGTGTTTATTTTCTACCAGCATTCGGCAGACAGCTGATCTGCTGGGATAATTTACAACAAAAGAAATTTCAACTCTTTTTAATGACTTTACTTGGGAAGCATTTTTTAGTTTCAAGTTCTGACAGACATTCTATTTATACTATTTTAGAATCTTACACTTGTCTTGCCTCACTAATTCTCAAATTAGTGAACATTCATCTGAAAAGAATTATGATTAAATGCGAACTAATCTAAATCAATTCCATTCTTAATCTTCATGTACTCTCAAGAAATATAAGGATAATAAATAGAGATAATGCCACCTCAGAATAAAACGCTAGTGGATAGAATTTTCATCCTACTTCTGCGATAGTATAATGTGTTCAATAAAAACACATAGCTATTTTAAATTTTAAGATAAAAGAATCCACATATGTGATGGTTGTCTGTGTTTGGTAGTTTGAAAGTGCATACATTCATACAGTCAAAAAATAAAGTAAAATATCTATTTATATATTTTTGTTTCCTTTCTACAACGCAGACCATCCTAAATAGAACGGCCAAATTTTTGCCATGCATTTTAAAACAAAACTGAGTAATTCCAAGGTTTTTTTTTTTTTTTGTAATTTTAAGCAATTAAAAATTATGAGGGATTTTGGAATTTTAATGCAAGAATTATGGAAAACCTACTGTTTGGAACTTTTATCTTTTCTAAATTTTTAAAAATGATTATAAAAATTTACATCCTTTCAATTATAACGATATAAATAAACAAACTTCTGCTATATTTTAGCAATTTTTTAAAATATTTAACAACACAATTTCTAACAACGGATTTGACTGTTATAAAGAAATTCCAAATGTTTCCAATATTTTATTAAAGATGATAAAATATATAGGTTGATTTAATATGAGTTGCTTTAAATATTTATATTAATAGAAAGGTTCAGAGACCAACCTATTACAATTACAATGTTTTTATATCTATCTTAATATAAACTCCAAACCACTTTGTTGAGTAATCACGAAAAAATGAATAAACATAACATGTGAAATTCAAGTTAAAAACAACTAATATTCTCATGCAAAATGCAGCAAATCCCGAAAAGGAATAGTTAATCTACAGTTGACGTTGAAAGAAATTCCTGTATTTAACTTTCATAAATAACTTTGATATCGTGGATACAAATCAGCCTCACAAAACATATGCTGGCTTTTGAAATGCCATTTAATATAAATTATTATTTCTTATCAATTACCAGAGATGACAAATAAAATTCTGGCAACCAACACTGAATACTTAAAATTTACAATAATTATTGTAAATTAAAAATACAATTTTGTCAATAAGCTGCCTTTACTATTCTGTACATATACTTAGCTGAATATTTTAATTCAATTCAACAAAATGTTAAATCATTTTGTTGGGTCCACTTTAAAAAAATAAATTAGTCTTTTGTCAAATGCAATTAGTTTCACCCATATTACCTAGTATCTATTGGAGTAAATGCTGATCAATAAAACATGATATAGAGTAAGTGTATGAAGGATTATTTATATTATGATTTATCAAAACATTTCAATTTTTTTAGATCCGACAAATGAGAGCATTTAGAGTCCGACGATTTATCACCATCAAATTGAAGAACCAACTTTCAGAAGGAGGGTCGGTAATGGTTTAGGCAACGCTGCTCCTCTGTGAAAGAATGTTCCAAAAATGCATTCCCTGCATCAAGTAGAACAAACAACAGGCTTTTGAATGCACGCTCAACTCCACCCCCAAAAAAATATTGTTCTTAACATAATTCGTCTTCTGGTGTTATAAACTGAAAGGTTCAATTTCAAACATCTTGTGAATATTCTATAAACATAATTCATAATATCTGCATTCTCTTAATTTATTATACATTAATTTACTATACTGGCAATCAGCTGATATGATGTTCGTTTTGCTTGATTTCAATTAAGTATCTCAGTGTTCCTGATTAGGCTATCGTAGCAAGTTTAATTCTCAAATTATGAAATATAAAAGGCTTATATAATTCCATGAATTTGCAAATAAACATACTAAAAGAGTCAAGTCACATGATAGCAAAGTGGCAATAAAATCTTAATTATAGTATTTCACATTACATTTTCTCATTTGCTGCAATGTAATTTCTCTGTCTTTTTATAATAAATATGCTTATATAAAATTTTCTTAAATATTAGAGCACAGTGATAATCATGCCATTCAATATTTAATGAAAAAAGTGTGAAGTTCATTACAGCAATCAAATCTTTAGTTGAAAATTTTTTTTTAAAATTAAAAAAAACCCATCAAAATTTAAGTGAACATTGCTTGTCAATGAATTTAGTATTAATAAAATGACAATTTTCATAATTTTGAATTGTTTAAAAATTTATTTTTGTGCAGTATTAGTATAGGGAGAAGCACCAAATTCTGTCTTAATGTTTTAAGTAATTAAAAGTCAACTTAAAATGTTTTTAAAAACCATTCCAAGAAGCAACTTCCCATCCTTCAACGTTATATTTAAGAAAGCTTATCAGTTGACCCAAACTGGTAGCTTTTGTTCAACTTATCCAATTTGTGGGGAGCCAATATACAAGCATTATTGGTACAGATTTTTATGTACTTTTCCAAAAGATTGGAGTTTTTACAACTATTCCCTAAAATGTGTAGTATATTTTAATTTAATTTCTTTTTTCAAGATTATATGTTGCTAATTTCGAACACATGTTTAGGAATATTATTTACACTATTTTATAATATAAAATGTATTATCACTGTTCTGTTTGTATACTTGCTGCGAAAGTGAAGATGAATATTTTGAGACGGAAGATTTAATTTCAAACTGCAGTCAGATGAGAAGGATGCGTTTCAGAAGGTGTCTCCAAGCTGAAAATATACAGATCTAGGACCCATCAATCCCTCAATGCTCCCTGGTGAGAAGTGCAATAGAGTATGAATTCCAGCAATATTGTATAGTAAAAACAAAAATAGCTCTCTTCAATGATTATCCAGTGGGTCAAACTACTCACATCAACAACTTCTTTGCGATTTCTCTCATGAGACGACTCTGTTCCAAAAAGTAATTTTTTCACACTATCTTCCCTTTTTAGTTAGAAAGGATTTTAGAAGCAGTATTGGTATTCTAAATTCAAAGAACTTCTTCTTAGAATTAGTAGTCAAAATTAAGATGAAAAACCCCAAGATTTTCTAATACTTACATTTCCAGAAAAATTTAAAAAAAAAAAATGTTCATTTTATACGAATTCTGATGTTCTACAGCTTTTATACAAATCATTTTTAGGATCGAATTTATTCTTTTTCCAGTAATCTAGGGAAAACTTAAGAGGGAATGGAGGAGCATTTCACTTCATTTCTACTTAGCAGCAAAAGCTCAATTTGTCAAAAAAGGATAATTTAGGTTAGCCACATAAAACTCTAAGAATAATTGAAAAAAAAATAATAAACCTTGAATTAAAATTATTCCAATCCATTTTTTCCATCCAGAATCACCCATTTTTTTTATTAGTTGCTTGACTATAAATGTATTGACATATTATAAAGTTATCTGCATGCTTGTTATATTAGAAACATTTTAAACTATTTTAGTAACAAATTCTTAATATTGATAGAGAGTTGATTTTATTCACAAACACATAAAATGCAAATATAATACACAATGAATGATATGAAACAGAACAGTACATAAATAAACAATAAACAATGATATAATTGACAAATTAAAATAATAGTTTTTGTTTTAAAAACACCTGACATTTCAATAAACATGTAAGCATTGGTTATGGATCATGACATGTTAAAAGAAAAAAAATTCTGATATCAGTACTTGTATTATTTTTCAAAATTTTACACATTTTTGTTATATCATGCATGGATACATTGGTGTAAATTCTCCATAATGCCCTTTTCTCAATTCTGCATTTACCTTATATTTCATTCACTTTTTTCAAAAGTGCCAAAAAGGTATCCAGACTGCATGCTACAAGAAAAAGAATTTTCAAAATTCTGAGTCTATCTAACAAATGAAAATACCAGTACAATTCATTAAATGCCCTACAGTTGAAATTCAATTAGTTACATATAAAATTTTAGGCATAAAAAACCCCAATTCATTGTAGAAATTAAATTAGTCTGATTTTTTAATTAATATAATTAGAATTATTTTATTTTAAAAGAGAATACAATCATTTACAATTAAATTTAATGTTGTTGAAACAAAACAGAAAATATGCTAAAAATCTAAAAGATTTCGTTTTTTAAAAATAAAAATACAGAACATTGTGAGTAAATTACAAGGCATTTTAAATTTTAGAATAAATGCATTAAAAGAAAAAAAGTGGTTGGTGTTTAAAAATATTATCTTTAAAATAAAAAGTGGTAATTAAATATTTAAGAAAATTTTCTATTTTTACCATAGTTGGAATTTAAATAAATCATTTTAAAAAAATGCATGCCTAAGTTCTGTTTTGCTTTCTAATTTAGAGGAATAATTCTGATTGTTGCTTCAGCAATGGATTTCACTTCAACCTTTAACGATGAATGCGATTAATTTCACACACACACACTCGAAAAACCCTCGTAAGGAATTATTAGAGCATGTAATATTACAGTACTTCTAAATCCTTAAGGCCTTTTATGTAAATGACTATTTAAGATTATAATACACAAGACAAAAATAAAAATAAAATTTCAGCATGAGATAAGAATTAAATCTATAAAAATATTTATAAACAAAAATCTGGCAATACCTAAAGGTTTATCATTAAAATATGAATGGATTAAACACTTCTCTGCTGTAAACCTACAAGGAAAGAAAAAAAAGGATATTAATTTCATATATATTATTTTCAGCAAAGAATTAAATTCAGTAAACAAGACAAAGATAAGCTTACCTTTTACTAGGGTTATATATGAATATTTTATGTAACAGAGCAATGCAGGTAGTGGGTTGTTCAGCAAACTTCAAAGTCAGTTTGTTATGCCTACAAATAAAATAAAATTTAGTTAATCACAGGCTAAATGTTCATTATTGACCCTACAAATAAGGATCAAGCTTTGAGATTATATTGAGTATTAAGATGGAGAAAGGTAATTTTGGTTCCTCACAAGACCAGAATAGGGGCCTTAAAACAAATTTCAAACAAAAAAAAATCAGTATTTTTCTATTAATTAACAAAAATGGCATAATAAAGATATAATTATGGTTATGAATACAACTTTATTACAATATTTTACAATTACTTTCTAATAAATAGAAAAGGATGTAATTTTCTATTTACAATAATAAAGATTTATGTAATATAATGTAGATAATAATAATTTATGAATAATTAATAATAAATTAGGTAATAAAGAATTATAATGAAATATACATCAAAATGACAAATTATCATATTTTTATACAGTTAATTTTCTAATCATACAAATAATTGGTAATTATTTAAATAAAAATGATAGCTCCATAAACTTTTGAAATAAAATTTGAAATGCAAATTACTATAATAAATTAATAATATGTGATTTTTTTTTCATTTGCTTATATATTTTATAAAAAAAATCATTGAAAATACAATTATATTAAAATTTTTTTTTTTAATTTCAAATTTGCCAGACAAAATGTTTAAATTGAGAAGCCACTCTTGCTTGAGGCTAGATACAGATCTTAACGTAGATGTAGTGATAATCACTATAATTTACAAAATTCAATGTGATTTTATACAGCAATTGATCAGCCAATATAATTCTGAGAACAAAGACAAAATTTAGCTACAATTCAGATTATTTTATAGAAATATTATAATATATGATTCTGGAAGGCAAAACTCACTGACAAATTATAATTTCATTAAATAAATCAATACCAAATAGCAAAATCTCATATAAATATTTGCAACATTTGAGAAGATCATATTCAATCAATTGATAAATGTTATCCAAATTGTATAAAAATATTGTCATGCACATGATAAATTTCAAATATATTCCTAAAATAAAAAAATGATTCTTATGATTATGGCTAGAACTATATTTCAAAGACATGAAAGCACCTAACTTTGACTAGAATTAGGGGATGAGAACAAATAGTTTAATAATATTAAAATGCATGTATATTAACTCAAATCAAAAACAAAAATACAGTGTAAGAACCAAGAACAAAAAATAGCATTTTCCTGTCATATTCTGGGTGTTAGGCTACTTCTGATTAAAGAAGGAATTCTAAGAAAAGTGTAGCGATAGAACTTTTAAGAGTTTAGTTATTCT
This sequence comes from Argiope aurantia, assembly GCA_026543865.1. NCBI lineage: Eukaryota > Metazoa > Arthropoda > Arachnida > Araneae > Araneidae > Argiope > Argiope aurantia. Next base: position 10,294 of record JAPMOR010042416.1, read on the forward strand.
ATTTTTAGCAGCAATTTTAACTTAGAAACTAGGGATGTTGCAACAAATAATTTAACCTAAAATTTCTTTATTTAATTATCTAAACTGTATTTAAAAAAATTATTGGCATAAATCTTTTTTGAGCACTTCTAACATAGAAAAAGTATATATTGCATGTAGTACATTAGCAACATGTCACTTACATGTTTCTCCTCCAATTTACATCCTAATGAAAATGGGGGGAGGGGGTAGCAAATAAAAGAAAGCAGAAATTATAATAAAATGAGAGAAAACAAATGTGAAGGAGGAAAGAGTGCAGGGATGATTAGTAGACTAATAGCTAAATTAGAGCTGAAGATACAACTCAGGCAAAAATAAATCTAAATGAAGGAAATGCTTCTTTTTTCTTAATGATTTATCACTCTGATGTGGTGGTCCATGAAGAAATGTTGACACTTTCTAGAGTTATTTTGTGTAACCCAATCATATGCCGCTTCCATCCATTAATTTTTTAAAAATCTTCTGCTCTTATTCTTATTTTCTGTTTTTATCACTTACATTAATTTTTATTTGAATTCCTATTGAAAAAAAATAACTAAATAATATTTAAAAAGGAAATACAAGTTTATACAATTATTAGGATAAGTAGCCCTAATACAAGAGACACAATTTCATATTTTGTTTCACTGCTCATTACTGCAAGTCTTGAAGCAGAAGCAAATTCTGCAACATTTACGAAAATAAAAGTTCTTTGCTGAAAATTCCCAAGGAAATCAATCAAAGTACAGCAATGATTGATTTATCATTTCAAACAAGAAGAAATAAATCGTCATTTAAAATGGATGAGTCCAATCACGCCTTTTGCCTGCTAAGATTATCACGTTAACAAGAAGAAAAGTCTATTTTCCATCATCCATAAGCATTGATTGTTTGAAGTATCAAATATTTTTTTTTAAATTAAATTTACAACTATGAAAAAATATTACTAAAAATGTTTCATCCATTTTTTCCTGTTTATAAATTATTTTTTATACATGGTATTTTATTTCACTCTATAGTTAATTTAATAAAAAGTTTTTACATAACAAATTTATTAGTTAGAGATTTATTATTTTATTTTTTTACTATTTCAATTATTTTTTGGTATTAGTTAGTAATTCCTTATAATAAATATCAAAACTTAAAATAATGGGTATTTTAATTAATATGAAATTAACACACAAAAAAAATTTACTATTGTTAATCAATAGAATAAAGTTTTAAAAATGTTGAAAAGAGTTTTTAGAACTTTAAAACATCAGGAAGCAAGAATAAAATCAATTGCAAAATATTATCTTCAACAACATATTATGTCAAGGTAAGTAAAAATTTTATACTTATACTATTCAAGTTTGGTAAAAAGAGTTAAGGATGCCTGAAGAGAGAAATTCAGAATTCAAAAACATTTCATCTTAGTATTTAACTTTTGAAAACTGTAAAACATCATGTATCTGTCTATCAGCAAAAGTAGATTGCTTTAAGAGGAAAAAATTTTTAACTTGACAAGAGACAAAATGGAAAAAATTATATTGTAAACTTTTTATTTGTAGCTTCTTAGTTCATTAATGTTCTAACTATTTCTAAAAATTACTTTAAAATTATTTTTGATTGAAAAAGGGAGGGCTAAAAATGTTTTTCAAACCCCCGACAACAATTCTTTAAAAAAATTTTTTTAAAAATTTAAAATATTCTAGATTTTGAAATTAGAATCAAGAATTCATTTTAGGATGCTAAAGAAAATTCTTAACAACCTTCATATTTTTATTACATTACAATAAAATTCAAATAAAATATCAAGACACCATATTTCATAACAAAACACTTATTATGAATTAAGATACATTTTCATGTCACTAAATTTCAAATTTATTCAAAACAATTGTAACATTTGAAAATCTCTTGTGTTTCAAATTGTAATGGTTTTTTTTATTGAGGCATGCTAATAGTCATATCCTAATTTAACAAATATTATTATTTATGCAATAAATCATATTTATTTAACAGAAATTAAAAACACACATACGGTTGATCTCGAAGTGTATAGTTCTTCAAGAGAGGAAGGTCCGAAAAACCCTAGGGAAAATAAATAAACATCAAAAATTTATAATGGGGGATAAACTGTCTCAAATTATTACATAATATATTTTTCAATTGCTTTGAAACAAAAATATTTAATTCCAAAATAAAATATTGAAATTATTAATATTTATATATATATATATATTATTTCATAATATTACATATATATGAAATAAAGTATTTAACATTATTTCCTAACATTTAAACACATGTTTAAGTACATAATTTTGTGAGCATAAACAATAAAGCACTTAGACACATAATTCAAAAGAGTAATTTTAAAACACGTAAGTGCTTCACCAGAGAGCCTCTTAATAGACTTAAAATGATTTAAATTTTTTTAATGAATAATACACTATAAAAAATATTCATAAATTAATAATTTGCACAACCACAAAATATTAAAGACAGAACTTTCTATTTATTTAATGATAAAACATCAAAAAATTAAATCCTCCCATTTTGAGGCAGGTATAGCTCAGATTAAAAAAACACATTATTCAATAAATGAGAAACTAGATTCGATTATAAATAGTGAATTTTTTTAGATTGGTAGAACAGTGGGATTTTTTTCACAAAAAATATATCTAAAATAAATCCAAGAAAAAATGTTTTTAAGTGCCTTGATTCTATATTATAAATATAGAAAGAAAAAAAAAGTAGCATTATATAATAATCAATCCAAAGCATCATAAGAAATCCTAATTTTGTTATAACAAGAGCTATTTGAAAATGGAAAAAAGTTCAGATGTGGCAATAGGAGTGTAACCAATTATGATAGTAAAAGCTTTGATTATATTCTTATGATTTCACAGGGGAAAAAAAATATTCCAAAAATAGATTTCAGACTGGTGGATCATATTCTAACTTTTATTTACAAAAGGCCTAGTATATGTGAAAGATACATGGTGCTCTCAAAATAAATTTTGCAAAGGATTTAAAGAATTTGTAATGAGAATTACAAATTCTTTCAATCCTTTGCAAAAAGAATCTTTAAATCCTCAGCAATAAGAGTTTGTAATGAGATAGTCAATAAAAATTAGTAAAAAGACAACCAATAAGCTTAATTTAATATGATGTAATGATATGAACACCCAAAAAACAATTTTAAAAAATAATAAAACCAGAAAGACAGTTATTTTAAATAATATGGTAATAAATGAATAACTTGATATTTTAATAGAGAAAATTTTCTACCAGTAGGGCTAAACATTCTGGTCTCTGGTATTTGCAATAGCATACTAGTTGACCACTTGCCACATTTTTGTAGTTCTGAGGGAAATGGTCACATGTTATGCATAAAATTAATCATTATCAGTAGTTCTTTTTGAATGAAATGCACTTGACAAACTAGATAGCATAGGGTTCACAGCAGTCGTTTAAGATCATGTTTATTTAATAGTTTGGGAGGAAATAGGACTGTAGCAGTTAATACATGAATGTAATTATAACATCTTGCACTAAGGTCTCTTAAGAGCAAGGAATTCTGGCTATTTTGTCACCAACTGGTTACGTCATTGGCTAATGGATAGTTTGACATTTGAACCAAACTAGCTTCCTTTGCAGAATGAACAAAGAACAATTACAGAATGATTAACCGCATTTAAACTTAAAAGCAGTATAACAAAATTCGGCACACTAAAACAAATCAAATTACAGCAGTTGCCAAAAAGAAAATTCTGTGCAGTTTCCCAGAAATTCCACTGTACAGGAATAATAATATTCTTGTTTAAAAGCATCTTATTAATTAGAATTTGAGTATTAAATTTATATTACAAATTGTTTCCTTTTCTGATATTTTAAATTTAAAATGTACACATTAATTATATAAAAAATTATAACAAATAAACAAAAACATTTATCAATACAAAATAAGAAAAATCATACAGGCCAGATACTTTCAGTGGGAGTTCCAAGTAAATCTACTAACGTTGAAATCGCATCAAAATCAGATTCAGTTTTGAAGAGAGGTCTCTTCAATAGGAGTTCTGCAAAAATGCAACCAGCAGACCTGAAATAGAATGCAGTGTTAAAAACTATTAAACAAAAATATGAACACTCAAGCCAAATTCTTAAAAACTGGTCATAAGTGAATGACAATATGATTTGCCCATGTAGTAATGAGATCTTGCATTCAAAATTAATTATTGCATACTTCATCTTGATAGCCAACTTTTGTTTCTGTACATTTTTTTAATTCATGTAGTATGAAAAAAAAAATTATCAAAAATAATTTTAATCTATTTCATGCTCACAAAATTGATTTCCTATACATGAAAACAAATTGTATTTTTCATGTTGAATATGGCAATATTAAGTATTTAATATATGAGTTTTAAGAAGTTATTTCCCACAAAGCATAATAATAGATAAAATTACATCAATAGGTACATCAAAAAAATTTTTACAAAAAAAATTAATAGAGATATCAAATTTTACATTTAACTTAGATAACCATGAATATCAGACTTTAACACAAAATATTAAAACTTGTGAAGTTAATAATGTTAGCAATCAGGGTAGTAACAATACTGATGATGGTACATACTTAAATAAGTAAAATTGCAAGGGAAATAAATGATAATAAATCTTTGATTATCATATAGCAGGGAGAATTCTAGAAAAGATAACTCTATTCTGATATGAGGAATTTTATATTTAAGTCCTCATTTCATATAAATATACAATGTTGACATCCTTCAGTTATGTTAATCAGATAAATTATCACCTTACACCAATAAAATCAATGCTTATTCCAAAGTAACAGATCATTTTACAAAATAAATTAATAAAAATAATAAATATCTACATTTTGTGTTGAGTTCAGAAGTCTTAAAAGTTATATAACATAATTTTTATTAGCTTGCCAAGAAATAATGTTCTTTTACACAATTTGGGTCTTCTTTTTAGTGCATATTATATGCATCCCTTTTAAAGAATTGTCATAGATATTTTAAATGAAAATGGATAATAAATTCAATTGATATGTGTCATATGTTCAGCCTCTAGAATATAATACTAAATGGCAAAAAAGCATAAATAACAATATATTTAGAAAAGGATACAACCATTGTACAAGAAAAGAAAATTAAAATATAGATATGCATGATTCATAAAACTTTTAGTTAAATTCATTAAACCGAATTTCAAGGACAATGTGCAAAATCAAATAATGAGTATTCATTTCTAAATAAAAAAAAGCAGCACTAGTAAATTTATATAGTAAATTTATTTCGATACTAATGGATTATGTTTTTCTTAACATAAAATATATGAAATTTAATAAATTAGAAGTTAAAGATTAGTTTAGAAATAGTTTAAATTTTTTTAAAAATAAAGAAATATACAAACTTAAGAATGAACTGATTATATGTCTAGTCCTTTTTTCATAAGAAAAGAAAATATAACAGTATTGCAACTTTTGATAAAGAAGAAAAAGTTTTTACAGTACAGCAGATCAGATTTTCATATAACAATGTATATAAATAATGTATTGACAGATGACAAACAAATAATACCATATATCAATGGCTGATGAGTAGATTTCTGCTCCAAATAATAGTTCTGGTGCTCTGTAACTGAAATATAAAGATAATAAAGTAAATAGTTCTTTCTATAAATTCTTTGCACATAATCTGTTCTTTTTATCTATTGCCATAAATCAATTTGATCTCTAGAATATAATGAGCAAAATCACTGTATTAAATTTCTCATGTATATAATCTAATGTCATACAGTTAATATAAAATTTAACTGTAACTGATAATGCCAATTAAATTTCTATATATGATTCCAAAAATAAGAAAAGGTAACACAGTGAAGCAACAGAAAAAAAATTTGCATAAAAAGTAACACAGGCATTATTTATATTTTTGTTATGACATAACTTTACATTTTAGAACATATCCTTTTAACTTAATTTCAGATTTTTTCTTTAAGTAGCAGAATTGTATGAGTTTAGCTAATTAGAATTTTAAATCTACATTTAGTAAAAGAATTAAACATACCTTCTTAATCTAACTATTAAATTTATCATTTAACACCAAATTTCATTCATTATACATTGGTGCTATTTTGTTTCTTTTAATTTCTTGTATACCAATGCAAAACAAAAAATCCGTTTGCTTAAGGACATAGTCGAAGGTAATTTTATATAATGGCAATTTTATACCTGCAAGTTAATTTTATACCTGCAAGTTAAAAAAAATTTAGATCTTTAGCAGTTCTGTAGAAAAACCTAAAATAGTTTCACACACGTCAAATTATCAAGGTTTTTAATTTTAGAATTTTCTTCTTGCTTTGTATAACATTTTATAAAAAAAAAAAAAAAGTTTGATATTCATATTCCTCAAAATCAACAAACATTTTACATTGTTGTGATATAAAAGACAAGGATTGAACAGTTTACCACAAATAATAAATTACACTTCCTTACACAATAAGGACTTCAAATTCCCTTTATCACTAAACATTAAAAATAATAATAATAATTGCTTCCTTATTCTCACCACCAAATAAAGATAAAAATAAAATTTATTTTATCAACATTTCGGTTTTATCAGTTTTAAAATATATGCTCTTCGTAATACAGAAAACAAACTAGATAATCTTATATTGCCATGAAGAGCAGAGAAGTTTATATCAGAAATTTCACTTAAAAAAATAAATTATTATTAACCTTCCAGCAGGCACACTTTCTATATTAACATGAAAAGTCACATATATTTCTCAGACACATTGTAAAATGCAAATTTTTCAGAGCTTAATTATTAAAATTGAATTGCAATTGAATAAAAGCTAATAAGAAAAATTATTTTAAACAATTATTTTTAAAAAAATAAAAACAATTTAACATAAAATACAAAAACAGTATTAAAAGATCAATGAATTAAATGAATGGGCCTGAAAATAAAATAAATGAAATTGCAAATATGATAATCAAAATATTTCAATTTGTAGTATCAAACTTTAGAAAAATGTGCAAATAAAAAAATGAATCAAAATTTAATTATAAAAAGTAAGGAAGTCAGTTTCACATTACTTCATAATATCATTGCAATAATAAGCTTAGAATGCTCCAAACGTATAAATTTTTGGAAAACTTCACAGTTAAACTTCATGATCCTAGTCATTTGGTGGGTTTACTTCATTTTTACCTGATGATGACACATCATTCACTTCTTTTTTCAACACCGAGTTTTAACTCGCTTTATAAAGAGATTGGTACTGTTTGTTAAATTTATTCATTCACAAGAAAGTTTTCTAATAAAAGGTTCATCTAAGTAGCTTTCATTTAGCGTTTGTCTAATGAAAAAATTTAATAGTTGATTGAAGCAACATTATTTTTAAACCAATAAGGAAAAGAAGATATATCAAGGACTTAGTTGAATATGTTTGCATGTCTCTTAAATACAAATAATAGAGTTCTATAAGCACCACAATTTTCAAACATTAACTAGAAGTTATGTCAAAAGGAATAACTAAAGTCATGATTTCATAGCATTCAGTGATTAAAAAGATTTAAAAAATGAAATTTTTCTCTAGTATACTATATGCACATGCCCACTAAAAAGGTTATCAAATACTTTCATTACTGAATATAAATATGAACAATAAGTTTCTAAGTTTTTTTTTTTTTTTTTTTTTTTTTTATCACAACTCACAATATGTATAGAAAAATATGAAGAAAAAGTAATTCAATAATACGACTGTTATCTTTATAATATAGCAGTGTGCCTGATTTCAAAAACTAGAACAAGTGTGATTATTATTGGCAATAAGAAAAAAAAATTCACTGTGCCATTTTTTAAAAAATTTTAAGGAATAATACTGAATAAACATAAAATTTTGTGATTACTATTACATTTCACTTCCCAAACTACAATTACAACAAGGAAAATTTACTTAAAATAAACAGCCCATTGATGTATTACTTATAAAATAATTTGCAATATTCAATCATAATTTATTTAAATAAAGAAAATCAATGAAGTCATCATTTACTTACGATCTAGGGACTACATTTGGAGTCATTTTCCGTCTTGTAAACTGTCGACTACAGCTAAAGTCAGCTATTAGCATATTAAATAAATATAAATTTATTTATACTTATTTATCTAATATTATTTATTTATTATTACTACTAATTTAATGAAACAGAATATGAATTTTCTGATTATTTATTAATTAATGCAAAACTTTAGATCTATAAAAAAGAACAAAAATGGCCTTTAATTACAAAAGTTTTAGAAAGAGTACATTATACAACCATTTCAGAATAATAGCATTCTTAAAATAATATTCTATCAGAATATGATTTTTCTGGTTATTTATTAATTAATGGAAATTTTAGATCCATAAAAAAGAACAAAAATGGCCTTTAATTACAAAGGTTTTATAAAGTTTATATTATACAACCATTTCAGAATAATAGCATTCTTAAAATGATATTCTATATTATAAATAGGAAAAAAAAAATTGTAAGATATATCTGAATATTTTTCTGTCAGTTCTCAAAAGATATCAGCAGTTCTACTTAAATTAAAATTAATGCAAATTCAAATTAATGCTCAATTCAACAACCATGTCTACCATAGTCAAGAAAAGAAAAGAAAATATTTTATAAACTTAAAACCAAATAAGGAAAACTTTCATAACTGTATGCTTTGAAATTATTTTTTCTATTCTTTAAACCTAATAAACATGACCATTTGCTTGCTTTTCCTGTCACCATTATTACACACCTTGTCTTTATAGGCAGGAAAGACATATTAAAGACAAAGAAAAAAAGTCTATTAAAATTTTGCAATTGGGTTTTATCAAGATGCAAGAAAAGCGATTTTGTAACTTTCACTGCCTTTGCAATGAAATGGATTGGTTTCAGAAGGGTATTCATAAGCATCAGAACAGGTTCTAAGGATTATAATCCAAAAATAAAGAATTTTGAATTCAAATCAAAACAATTTTTACCATCTGGATAGAATTTAGTTAAAAAAAATGTTCAGACCTTAGTATAAATTTAAACATATTGTAAACGATATAATTTTAAAATAGCAAAAATTGTATAAACACAAGTGAAAAGTTGTTTTTTTTAAATAAATTAAAAATCAGTATAATTTGTTGAATGGCATATTTTCAGGATCTAAATTGTAATTCTTCTAAAAAAAGATTTTGAAATATAATAAAAAAATGTGTCAATAAATAAAAAATCTGTATTTACAATATTAAAGGCAATAATTAAAACAAATAATATATATTTCACTAAAAAAAATGTATTATAAAACTATGATTGTAAATAGTTCTACTTCATTAATTTACATAAGTTTCACAGTTCCAGTCAAATCTATAAATTGAAAAACCAATAATGTTTTTAATGAAAAAATGCACACCTAAAGCTTAAATATCATTAAAAAAAACTTACTTATCTTCAAAACTCCTGTTTCAGAAAAAAGAATGCTAGTCATAGTCAAATTCCTGTTACAAAAATAAATCAACCAATGATTAAAAATGTTTTCCCTCAAAATACTGTTAATTGCAGAAGGAAAATAATAATAATTATAAGGCATATCATACCTGTGCACAACAAAGTTTTCATGAAGAACTTGCAATCCAGTAAAAAGCTGATACATAATAGACTTTATCTAAAATATAATTTTCTTTTAAGTTGAATTAATTTTTTTTGTTTTGTTTTGTTTTGTTTTGTTTATTCACATTCAATGCATTTCATTTTTTAAACATAAAAATTGTTACTAAACAGAAATTATTTCCCCTAGACAGAAATTATTTCTTTACACTTAATTCCACTATAAAATCAAGTTCCAAGGTACTACTTTACTGCTATAAAGAATAATAGCATGAAAATGATATTTTTTGCTTACAGTAAAATTCTTTAAAAATGATAGAAAAAAACAGTTTTAAAATACAAATTAAATAAATAATTTAAAAAATAAATAAAGTATTTATTAAAATGCAGAACAATTGTATGAATGTATACATTGAATTGTTGTCATCAGAAAAGAAAATTATTACATAACTAATCTTCAAACTCGGTTTTAATTGCTTTCTGCTACAAGTCTATGATCCTATCTGTTATTTTTTTTAAAGTCAGAACAATAATTAAAAATAAGAATTTGCTGCAGCAAGAGTTTATCAAAACCTCTCTTTTCCCCAAATTTTTACTTTTAATTAATGGTAAAAAAAAAAAAAAAATCTTCATTTTTATAAACAGACCATCCTACAAAGTTGTTGTTGTACAAAGTAATTTAATAAAACTCAAAAAGATATATGCATAATTCAAAATATGGAAAAGTTGATTTTTCAATGTTAACAATGGCATTTTTTATTTTTTTGGATGGAAAAAAATATTGACAGAAAAATAATTGAAGATCTGCTTGAAAAAAAAAAAAAAAACAGTGAATAGAAAATTCAGGTAGAAGTATGAAGAAAAATTCTTTTTATATATGCTGCAGCCAAAGTCCAAAGATCGGCCAATTCGCGAATTGGCCAAGAAGTTTGGCCAAAGTACGAAGTGCTTGCAATTAATATTGTATATTCTACTTTGGCTGGCCATTTCGCGAAGTGGCCGGGAGTCCAATGTAATAATCTGTACTTATAAATAAAGCTCAATGTGTGTGTGTGTATTGACGCTTTACAGTCCAAACCGTTTGTGACATACAGTTATCAAATCTGGAATCTTGGGGATTGGAAATGTGTACCTTGAAGCTGCTTTTTAAATTTTTAATTAGAATTTTAATTAATTAAAAATTGCGTAACTTTATTCGTTCTGTCATTATAACTTCAGAAAATATTACAGCACAAAATCGATTTTTGCATCAAATTAAAGCTCAAAAAATTATCTTTTTAATTATACCAATGTTTTAATTTATAAATTATGCTTAGATTTTTAAAGAAATATTTTAATCATATTTTTCAATAATATATTTCGTTCAAAATAAAAATAAAATTTAATCTGCATGAGCACGTTAAATTAAAAAAAAAAATTAGCTTTTATCAACGTGGATGGAAAAAAATATTGACAGACATTGATAAAAGTTTAAATTAACGGATAAATCAACTGTTAATGCCAATTTAATAAAAAAATTGTAATTTTCGGCAGGTGTCTGTATAAAATGAAAAAATAATGAAATAAGATATTTTCTGAAAAGTAAAAGGTGGAAAAGTTTTCTATGAGTTTTGACAATACTTGTATTATTAACTCAATAAAACAATTTCATTTAAGTCAAACATGGTTTAATATACTTAGAATAATCATTCTAATCAGCAACCATCAGCTAATTTGGGGCATACATTTGTTAACAAAATGGTCTAAAGGAACTGAATAATTATATTTAATGTAACTTTAGTCAACAAATGCTCCGATGAATTAGGAATCTTAAATTTTTACATAGGTCCTCTGCCCTTTGAATCATATTAACTACAATCAACAAAATCATTCATTAAGATTGGATAATTTATTAAATTTGAATAGTGCTCTTCTATAAAAACTGGCGATTTTAGACTACTTCACCGACTGCCTCAATGAAGATACGCTAATCTTCTCGACAGTGATTGGCCTGCAATTATAAAAATGTTGATTGTTCTAAAACCGATACATAAAAACTTCATAAATTGGTCAAATTTATCGCAGAAGATGTGGACGTTTATTTATTTATTTAAAAGTTGAAGTGTCAAGAGTATTTCGCAGAATAGGATTCCTTGGGACCAAAAGACTGTGTAAAATTTAAAATTCGTAATTTTTTCATAAGTTTATTTATTGACTGAAATAGAATAAAATATTTTTATTTGCATCATTTAAGTCTTTTGGAAGTAAAAAATTAATTTTACGATGAATCAGAGAAATTTTTGCTGAATAATTCTATTCGATATATAAATTATTATGGAGTGCACATATAAATTCATTGCCGAAGAACTCTGATTTCAATTTTCATATTTTAAAAAAAGACATAGTTAGCTTCAGTATAAAAAGCTTTTATATTGATTGTAGTTTAACATTTCCACTTTAATTTACAGTAGAAATTTTTTTGGATGCTGACAGAACATTAGAGAAAGTGATAAGTAGTATAATGAATAGAACTGTTTAAGGCCTACATAAAAGTATGACTAAATCATATAAGTACCAAAATATGAAGCTCAAAAATCTTTTGTAGAAAAAGCTACTAAGAGAAAGCTACTACTTAATTGAAAATTTTAGCAATCATTAATACTGTGAACCATCTGGTCACCAAAGGCTATTAATGGTAAATAAATATAATGACACTGATGTATAAAACATAAATAAGGACATGTTGTTAGGTGAAATTCGACAAATGGCGCCAACAAATAATATTAATAATATTAACAAAACTATTTTCCCTTATATTTGTTTTAATTAGCCCTTATATTTGCTATTGCCTTTGCAAAAAATTTCATATTTTTTGAAGTGATATTTCGGAAGACAATGTGATCTGGGATCTTTAACATTAGGTCCATGGAGCAGAAAAAGAGTAAGGATCACCCTTAAAGGTAGTTGAAAATTGAGTACTCGATTTGCCTTTGTATTCATACACGATACACAACGCCTTTGCTCAAGATATAATTCGTTCATTTTGAAGGGCGCAAATCTGATCTTCACGCTATCACGTTGTTACAGCATATACGTTCACTAAATAATTTCTATTATGGCTTTAATATGAGAACAGAGTAACACAATATCATATTTTTATATATTAAAAGCTTATTTTTAACACAGAGGTGTCACTAATATTTGAACTAGTTTCTGAAACAATTGTACTTAAAAAAACAGTACACAGAAGTACTCATTTTTAATAGTGTGTAAAATAATAGTGTGCTCTTGATGATAATAATTTTTAATAGTGTGCTTTTGATTCCTTTCCTTCTACTTTGGCCGATCATCCCAAGCCACTTCGCGAATTGGCCGGCCAAATCTCAAAATCAAGAAAATATCGGGCATTGGCCAGTAAGTTTACCACAAAGTTGACCAGTTCGCGAATTGGCCGATTTCGGGCTTTGGCCGTAACATATATATCAATTATCAAAACAAAGAATTATTAGTTAATAAGAAACACTAAACAATATTCTACACTAACAACTATTCAACACTAAACAATATTCTACACTAAACAAAGCTATAATTTTAGAACAAAAGGGAAAATTTAATAATATCTATTGAAGGTGTTCTTGAATTCATGGTGCAGTATTAATGGTAGATATTCATGGTAGATTCTCGGTAGACACTCGGTTTTTTGACACAAAATGAACTGCTTTTGCAAAACTGGTAGAGTGAACATTGAAAGAGAAGGAAGCATTTATGGTACAAGGCTTCTTTTCCATTACAATTTGCAGCTCATATATATAATGCATGCTTTCTCAGAGAGTGAAAATTACTCTACCTCACAGAAATATTTTCTAACAGCAAAGAGCCATTTGAAGCTCATGCAATAACCATTCAAATTCAATAAAATTGTTTTACCAACAATTTGATAATGCAAACTAAATAAATCTTCATAACTATTCAATATTCTTCTTCCCAAAAATTTATCTTCATTTAAGTTATGTAATTAAATTTGTATAATGTCTGTTCAAAAAATATTATGTAAATAAAAAAGTTTTTTTTTTTTCATTCTTTCAATATTTCTTGTTTTTGCAACCAATTTTTTTCATTTCTGATATACAAAAAAAATGCTTCTTTAAATATATTTTATCTACCCTTAAAGTTCAGTTCATGAATTCAAGGCCACCCTATATAATAAGTTTCATCCAGTTTGATTGCATATTTACTTTATTTTTATATGACATATACATATATTCTGTCTTGAAAGGAAAGTGCATACAGAAAATTTTATTGTAGCTAAACTAAACAGAACTAAAGCTGTATAATATAGGTTCCTAAAAATAACAGCAAAATTTTTAACATAAATGCAATAAAGCTAATAAATATAATTGAGCATTAAATTAAACAAATTTAAATGATATCAAACTATAGAAAAAGATATTGTAATTAACAACTATTAATCCATGTAGAAATAATTTTGTAGAAGGAATATAAAATTATATTACTACTCTGCATTTAATACTAAATGAATATATTAGCAGTATTAAAATATTTTAAAAGCAAGCAAAAGAATAATAACTTTAATTATACAAACCCATTATCAATATTAATTTCTAAAAACTGGTTTAAAATGCATTTACATTTCACCAAATAATGAGAGACAAAAAAAATTCAGGATTATAAATTAATATTTACCATAATCGTACATTATTTATAGAGAACTCTATAAGTAATTTTATCCCTATTATTACAGAACAAGAACTTCAAAAAAGAAAAGTCTCGTATTCCTGGTTTACAAACATTAAACAAAACAAATTCAAATAAAAAATACCACAGAAAATTTTCTTCTAATGGTGAGTAAAATATCAATTAAAATATCTCCTCTAACGAATAAGTGAATAACAACAACACAAAGGTAATCATAAAAATACAAAGCAAATTCAATAACTCCATCAGAAAATAAACTTACATGTGTGTGATTTATTTCCTTCTTTACTACTTCATCATCTAAAATTTTAGAAAGATCATATGGACAATACTCTAAAATAAGATAGGTGCTGTAAAAAAAAAAAAAGCATTATTCAGAAGCTACACTGCCAACTGATAACATTTAGTACATACAAAAACAATATATTTCATTACATATTAAAGTAATGGAGAAAAACAAGTGAAATTAATAACTATAAATTTGATTCACCAGTAATAAGTTTCCCATTTCAGAGGTCTTTGGAATACATTTTATTGACCCAAATGCGACAAAATTTAACCTTCAGATAATTCAAATGATACATTTGAAATTTACTAAACAAAAACATTTTAGTACAAATGCTTCAATACAAATTTAATAGGATTTATAAATGTTAAATAATATTAAAAAGTAGCATTAAAATTACTCAAAATATCACCCTTATGTTTCATATTGTGCTTTAATCACAGAACTGTATTTTTCTCGTTGACCAGAATAAGACAGCCAGAATATAAAAAACATGGTGCAAATGATTCCTTATTAGCTGGTACAGATCTTGACCTTCAACAGTAGATATATGGCTTCCCCTCTTGCTGGATTTTTGTAGGATTTCTAGATATTATCTTTCTAGAAATCCTACAAAAATCCAGCAAGAGGGGAAGCCATATTATTCGAAAATGACAGCTGTTCAACCATGCATCTGTGAAATGCTGTCTTAACTACTGCTTTACACAACAATCAATGTGACAAGGTATGCCAGCCTACATGAAAATGATACAGTGAAGGCATACATAACTTTGAAGTTATGAAATTATAACATTCCTCAGCATATCATGATACCATTACCCTGTAATGGAACATGTCTGTATTTCATTTGTAGCTATAAAGTCCAATGATAAAGGAATCCATAAAACTATGCCATACTATGCTTTTTAAGGATGCAGGGGTCAATTGTAGATAGTGAAATGGACAGTTTTTCATTGCCCAAAGTGGACAACTATGGGTGTTAACTTTCTCATTTAGGGAAAAACGGCTTCATCACTGCACAGAATGTTCATGGCTATCAGTAACCATTTCTAAAAGGAAGAGAAAATAAATTTTATACATATCTGGATTCCGGTCCTGCACAGGCTTGATGTAGTTAGGATGAAAATGCAAAATCTCCCATAAGATATTTTTTCACTGAAATATGAAACAATTGACACACTTATACTACTACCATGTACCTACTGGATTCAATGAGTATAGAAATCATATTTTTGATGCTAAAAGACTGGATTTGCTTTTATCCTTAACCTGGAAGAATGTCAAGTTGCCCAACTGTTTCAAATTTCTGTAACATCTTGCATCAATCACAAAGAGACATTGGACTTCTTCGTATCCACTTCATATAACAAGATTGCTTTACAACTGCAACTGAGTTTTGCTGGTTCCAGTAGAAGAATTTTACCAACAGTGCTTTTTACTTGCTAAGCAGGCATCATTTGCAAATAAGTAACTAAAGTTTATGCAGTAACTGCCTTCTTTTTATTCAAAAAATAATGTTAATGGGCAAGAGCTGTAATGCAAATATTTCACATTTTCAATATATGAAAATAAATACTATTTATGTTATAGCACCATCTATTAGTAAAATTTCCTGTTATTTTTTGTTTAATAAATGTCAAGCACAATATTGGAATTTCCTGTAAATTGAATTTTAACTCATTTGAACCAATAGAAACACATTCTAAAACCCTCTGAAGTGGAAAACTTATTTCATGCTAATCCTGTACATTTAGTCTAATTATATAATTCAATAAAACTTGGAAATTTCTACATTATTATATAACAGTTAAACTGATATATAAAAAGTTAAACTGATACTTTATCATCTTTAGATGATTTGTGGCAATAACTTTGGTAAGTATTATTTGAACAATTTTTGTACCACTTTAAAATGCAATATCTGTCTAAAGTTGCAAAATTTATTGTTAAGATATTTTTTTTTATTTTTTCTCAATGCAATCATAATGTATATATTTAATTATATATATTATGTATATGTTATATATGTTTATTATATATATGTTAATATATATCATGTATATATTAATTATTTATAATGTATTTAATGAATATATTTAATTATTTAAAATTTTTTCCTGGTGGAATGAAAGTATGAGTGAACAACTGCAATGACGACATATATATATACAATTACATTTTATTTGTTTATAGTTTTTTAAATTACAAAAATTCACACAATTATACTAAAATTTTTTTAAAGTTATATCACATTTTATATATGTTAAGGTATGTACATTCTATCCTAGTAAAAAAAATCAATAAAGATAAAATTTATAGCTAAAAATTTAGTTCATTTTGAAGAATTCTAAATTATAAGCTTTACTTCAAATGATCAAATAATCTATGTACTGAATTCACAGAAAGAAAAGTGTACACAAAACATGATGCTAACACATAATATAGCACTTATGTAAGAATTTCAGATAAGTTTCAAATTATGTAAAACTCTTCCCCATTTTTTTTTCTTTGCTAATATATAAAGCAACACTAGAAGATGCACACCTATCGAAAACAACCCATAAAAAACGTCAGAAATAATTGCAACTTTAAATATATCAGAAATGACTGCTAAATTTACTCATGAAAAATGCAATAAAAAATATATGCACATTGGTGGAGATGATTTGTTTCCTCTCAGTAGAATCTCTCATATCCATACTGTTTACCAATAAGCCAATTAGAACTGAACAATAATTTTACTAAGAGAAAAAAAATCATTCACAAATACAAAATGAAATCTCCGCATCAAAACAAGAAAAAATCTTCAATGATATCAAAATTGCATTGACTTTTAGCTCACCAACTATATATCATAACATTTTATGGTTTAACTATAAAATAGAGAAAAAAGTTGAAAATTAGACGATAATTTTTTTTATTGCATAAAATAAAAAATGTTTTAAACAGATAAATTTAAAAAAAGATAGTATGATGAATTTTGTAAGTTTTTGTGGAAAACAGATTCATATATGTCAAACTATATTAAAAAATTTCAAAAAAATTACAAGAGGCATGTATACCTATAATGTATCAAATAAATTTATTTCTCGTGTTTAATAATATTTTAAAATCGGAGCATTTTGTTGAATGTAAGAATTTTAAATGAACACAAAATTTTAAAAAGAAAATATAAGTAACAACGTTAATTTCATATCATCCATAGCATCCATTCATATGAAACATTTCATAATTTGTGTTCATAATGTTTAATAATAATAATAATAATAAAAGAAATGTTTTACAGAAATAATAGCAATAATTTCGAATACTTCAAAATTCAACAAAATGATCTCTGAGAGAAGGAAAAGAAAATAATTATTATAAAACACATATTCAATAAATTATTTTGTAATTAAAATAATGGGTCAATATTTTATATCCAGTTTTGAATACTAATACACAAAATTCAGATTTTCGCTCTCATAACATGTAATATGATCAATCTGATGTTTGGAAGAAGAAAACTGTGCAGGAGGGATAGCTCCATATATAACTTTTTTAAATAAAAGAAACTTACTAAAGCTTAAAATTGTAACAGTAACAGGAGCTGGGCTTTAGTAAGACTGCCTTTTTCCATACCACACAAAATCATTTTTGCCAATTATGTTGGTAACTCTGCATTCAGAAAGAAAGCAAATAAAAATGTTTGACAAAAATATATATTTATACAAATAAACAATAAATTAAGTATGGTGATTAATCTTTCTCTTCCATAGTCTGTTTTAGACTACCAGTAAAAGTTTGATTTTCATTAGTTGCCAATGATGTTTCATTTTACTTAAGAAAAAATGCCAGCAAATTATCACATTCAATAAAAATTATTGATTTATGAAAAAATTTGAAGTTTTTTTAATGAATTTCCCTGATTTTCCCCAGCACCCGGAATTTCCTGGTGATTTCTGGTTGGCTGGCCACTCAGCAATTACATATCCAGTGACTGAAGAGAATAAAGGAAGTCAAATGCATATGTGTATTCGAAAAATGCATCAGCTTATAAGCAAAAAATAAAAATTCAATAATTAAACTATCTGTACCACCCTGCAGTAACTGTCACATTGTCTATAGAGCAACATGAAAGAAAACTGAAAATGAAAATTAATTGTAATAATAGTTCTTTTACACACATTTATTATTAATGGTTGTTATTTTACATACATTAGGTTTATTACTCATTACTTCAGCTACACATGTTAAAGAGAAAAAAAATTACCTTTCAAAGACTCTACCCACAGCAACTCCAAGTAAATTTGCAATATTTTCATGCTCGACTAGTTTCAGACAATTTATTTCCCGAGAGAAATTTATAGGAAAACCTTAAGATAAAAATAGCATCTCTTAAAAAAATTAAGATTTTAACAAAACAATGAAATTAACAAAGTAATAACATATAATATAATCTTGAGCATACAATGTATTCCTATGAGAAAAAATCTAAAAATTATAATGTTAAAAAACACTAAAAAATAAGAATAGAAAAAAAATAATAATATAAGACAAAGGAATCTAACTCAAAGGCTTAATTAATGGTCACTTTTGAACATAGATTTTTTTTTTCTATAAGGGGCCTGATAATTACTCAAAAATTAACTCTATGTAACTCCAAAATCTCAAAAAAAAAATCATGTTTTCAAAAAAAGCAATGAAAAATAAAATAAGCAATGCAAAAATAGGGGAGGGAGGAATAATGTGCATTATTCCCAAAATTTCAAAAATTTAAACTTTGAAAATTTAGAAAAAGCAAAAATAACAAAAAGATGCTAAGAAGAAAGGGAGAAACACCAAATTTAAGTCTGGCAATTCATTTTGTTTCAATAACACAAAAATATAAACATCTATAATTAATAAAATACCTCAAACAATTTAACAATAATTATTTGTCAAACTCAGAAAAGTGCCAAAAAGAAGAAGGGAAAACATACTATAACATGTACATATAAAACATGAAAAGAAAATAATTTTTTTAATATAAAAAAGTAAACTTTTCCAAATGAGGTATTTATTAAGAAGTTTAAAAATATTTCTTCAACAAAAAGATCAATGGTAAGTACGAAAAAAAAACTTAACAATACCTTAAATAAAGGAGCAGAAAATTTCCATTTGAAAAAAAAAAAAATGGGGAATTTCAAAATATTACTCCCACTCAATAAAAAGAAAAATTAATGAGAAAACCCATAGAGCATCATCTACTGAGTCACTATAAAAAAAAAGGTAGGGGAATCTAGAAGAAGCTATCAATAAGTAGACAAACTATTCCTAATTACATCCTTAGCTTATATGGCAATAATTTGTAGGAAAATTGTTAATATATGAATTTTTAAGATAATTTGAAGTCTTTATAGACTTTTTGTTATTAGAATTTTTAAAAATTCTGTTAAACTGAAAAAAAAATAGAATTTAAATATAAATTACATAGTTTAATAACTTTTAAATCAAACTCTTAAATTTTATTGTATACAATTATCAAGGTTTTACCATCAAAAATTTCGACTTTAATATCCAAGTTCCACCGGTTTTCGTTAAAAACATGCAGTTTTAAATCTTTTGGGTGACCATTAATAATAAAATCGGAATTAACAACATTTAACAAAACTGTCATCTTTGAATAAATTTATAAAACTTTTTTAATCACTCACTCATAGAAATATAAGAAAGTATTAGCTAATGCAGTTGACCAGGCATTCCCATAGGAAACCCTTTCACTTATTTATAAAGATTATCCCATTAAAAATATAATTTTCAAAAATATTAAATTTACATAATTCAATCCAAGTTTTAGTAATAATATCTTTATTCAAATGCATGTCATAAATAATAATTCAAACTTCTATTAATTTTTTGTGTTGTAAATTAATGTGCAAGTTTTCATAGTCGTAAGTTTTAATTTAGAAAGACCAAAATTTCTTTGCTGCTATTAATTATAATCTTCCCTTTTAATTTTACTAAGAAAAAGTTTCAAAGATTTAAAGAAATGTTTCTCCATATAATAATTCTAACTATTAGTGCTGCAAGCAACAAATTGAAAATTTAAAGGCTTTTTGTGAAACTAGATTCTTGGTAGCAAACATGGACACTTAAAGGAAGAAGTCTTAATATTTATCTTTTTTTTAACAAAAGCTAACATTCTCTTGTCTAATTCTTTTTCCAACATTATTAATAACATACATTGCAATAGAATTATATTCATTGATTTATAATTCCTTACAATAATATTTGCATATTAAATAGAAATTATTTGCTGCTTGTCTACAAAAGTAATAATAAAATTACTTTTTAATTTTTTTTATTTCTTTAACAGCTGTTCCCATTAGAAATAAGCTGCAATCTTCTCCAAGGTTCTAATCTTCCACTCACTAAATTCATCTGAAGGCCAACAGTATCTTCTCTACAATTTAGCAATAAATATATCTAAATTTTGAGAAATTAATTCTTGTATGATTATGAGGCATTTTACAGGAAAAAAATCCCTGGGATGAATTTCTATTAGCAAGTGATTTATTTTTCTTTTTATGCATATATTTTTTAGTCCTATTTTTTTTTATCATTTATTGTATACATTAATCTTTAGGGATTTTTTTTCTAGTAATAAGTTATATGCTATCTGTTGTTTATAGATGTTCCAGTATTTGTGGACTCTAATCATAATTTTTTTTAACTAAGAAATCTTTTTAAATATATAAGTTACTTTAATAGCTTTATTTTTTATTCATTTATTTATTTTGATTTTGTCTTATTTGTTTTTGAATTTCCTTCTAATCTTGAGTACTAATTCAATTAATTAACCTGAAAATATTTTTACTCAGTAAATTTTAATAATCAAATTCATATTTCAAATGTTAGTTTAATTTAGTTATATTAACGTCCCGTTTAAAGCAACACAAGGGCTATCATGGGACGGATCTCATAATTTTGAACCACGGTCAGATGACGAGGAAGACACATGAGCTGGCACCCTGTCTCCACATCAGCGGGAGGACATTTGGTCATGACAAATTTAACGTGGAACAGACCTCTTGCACAATGGTTCTTCACAGGAATTGGGACACGAACTTTAAACCCTCCGGTTCTGAAGCCGAGACCTTACCACCAGGCCACCGCAGCCCCATTTCAAAAGTTAGAATATAATGCAAAATAATACATACAAGGGCATTAAAAAATATCTTTAAACTTTAAAAAATTCATTAAAAATAAAAAAATATGTACAAATATTTGGCAATGGGGGGGGGGGTGCATTCAATAAAAAATTATCAAATTTTATTATTTTTTAAAAATTAGAACATTTCAAAATAGGCACCATGTATTGCATATAATACTTCCTTTATGAAGTATTAGAAAATAAATTGTTTTGATGGTTACTGCAGTTGGAATTAATTGCCAATCTTGAAAATGCACTTTGACTTACATCATCCAAAAATTTAAAATGCAGTCTTGTCACAGATTTAAATTCAATAATGCAGTGAACATCTTCAATCATTTCCTGCTATGCAATTATACCGAAATGAGAATGACGATATCAATGTTTTGATATTACTTTATAAATAGAAATAAACTTTGAAACTCAATTTATTAAATTTTAAAAAAATTCAGAAATACACATCCAAGTTCTTTTAAATACTTTTTCCAAAAGTAAGTTATACATAGCAAAGTGGGAGAGCACTATAACATGAACCTTTTTAAATGGTTCGGACCCTTGTTCAAGGGAAATAATGCTTCAATAAAGAAAAGAAAGAAAATTCACACTACTGCACCTTTATAAAACAGAAGAGAAACTATTTATTTACATATGTACAAGAAAAAGGGAGAAAACAATGGTAAAAGACAAAACTGCACCATCTGGTATGTGAGACAAAAATTACTTTACTCTTATACATAAGTAGAAATACATATTTATTAACTTTCTAAAAAGCAATTAATATTTCAGACTTTTTCTTTTTCTGTTACAGGAAAGTAAATTTTTATATTTCTACTTTACTAAATCTAAAATAGTTAAGGCAATAAAAAGTTATATTAAATAGATAAATTCATAGCTTCACTTTTAATTACAGCCAATTCAATTAAATAAATTTATAAGAGAAAAACATATACCTGCATCTTTTTCTATTTTTAATTTTTTTAGAGCCACAGTTCTCTCATACTTTTTATCTCTGACTTTATCTGAAAAAGAGTTAAATGAATTAATTTTAAAAAATACTACTAAAAACAGTTGTGTGATGAATACATACAGAAAATATAATAAGTTGCAATCAAATTAATGTTTTTCAATGTTTCTGAACAAATGTATTCTATTTAAAAGGAAAATAATTAGAATTATAAAGAGAATTTATTTAAATAATTCACATTAAAATGATGTTATTAAAATGCACTAACTGAAGCAAAAGAAATACAGTGGCATTTAATATCTAAACAACACATTTTCAATTTAAAAAAATCTTCAATATGATTACTGGCCCTGTACTGTTTCATGTTATAATATATTTCAGAAAAGCCCTTTAATATTTTTGAAACGTGTCTTCGTTTGTTTCCAATATTTGTTTGTTTTATTTTAATATCAAGTTTATTTTTAAAATCTATTTTTAATAATATATAGTTATAATGTAAACTATTAACTTAATTAAAAAACATTTTTATATGCAGTAACAAGAGATGTAATTTGATATTGAACATGATTCTGGATATTCAATTTTTGTTTTATTATTGCATAAAGTATGTATAGAAATCATAAAACTAATAATGTCAAACTTTTAATGGATAAACTATGGTAAAACTGCAAGCAAATGAAACAACAATTTATACAAAATTCATTTTATTATCAAGTAAACCCCACAGATAGGATTGGCTTCTTTTGGCCACCTCATGAGACTGACTGAAAGAAGGCAAATATTTATTGTATAATATATATGCATTGGAAAAATCGCCACAAATATTTATTGTCATATTTATATCAAATTTTTCGTAAGGTGGGTTAGACACGGAGTATCAAATTATCAGATAGATCAGATATTTTATATTTTGATATCATATATATTCTGATAAAAATAGAAAAATTAAGGTGTTCACAAATATTTAAATTAAGTTCAATAAGTAATTTCATTAAACATGGCAAGCAAAAAACAAAAAAAAATCTTCTGTAAATTGATTAACATTATAATATAAATAACAAAATATTAAAAGATAATGTGATCCAAGGAAGCAATCATTCATAAACTTTTGATCTGCAATACTAAAATTTACCATGGAGAGGAAAATAATATTTCACTTAATGAGGATAAATGAAGCTCATTTGAAAACAAGATAAATGCATCAAAAACAGATTTTACATCTCCTTACTTTTACTGTTATACCCCTTAGTTTCATCCAAAGGAGTTTCACTTACACTAACAATTTTATCATCAAAATATATCAAATAAAATCAATAAAAATCTTTGTATTCCATATAAAATTATATAATATGTAAGCATTCAAATATAATGCAGTTACTTTACTTTCAAATTTTTCAATAAATATATCACCATATTTGCATTGAGGTTTTTTAACTGACCATTGTAGTTCGTTTGTCTGTTATTGTTTTTTTAATTGACGTAGCACAGGGTCATATCTATAGCTTGATTTATTGACTGAACACTGCAATAATCAAGCTATAGATATTTATTACTTGATTTACTGAGATGAATAACACCAATTTAATAGAGTAATTAGTAACCACATAAAAATAATTACAAAAGGAAAATGTGACAATGATGTTACAAAACAAAAAAAAACTGCACAAAAGATTAATATAAAAATCCATTATCACTGCAGTCTATGTGGTTTAGATTCTGCAGCATAACTATTTGTACAGTAGGGTGAAATGAAGAAAAAAAAATCAACTTTTGATTTTTAATTTGCAACAGTGTGGAATAGTGTCTTATAAATATGAAAAATATTGGAGTAGATCTTGAGGTGCTATAAGAACATTAAAATCTCATAAAAACACACTTTTTGGAACTTTTGCAAAGATTTTTGTGTGACTTAATTATGAAATAAAAACCTTTAAAAGACATTGTAATATGAATAGAAACAGAAAAACAATTTTACTATTGTATTAGTATAGCACTGGAGTGTATATTATTGAAGGGAGGTGGAGATTTGTCTGCATCCGATGACAAGGACAGAGTTGGAGTCAGGTTTTGGAGAAATTTAATGATTTGCTTGAACTACCTACTTACGAATCTGTTATGAAGTATTACTGTTATATCCGACATAATCAAAATTTCTTCCCATAATAGAACAAAGATGGTGAAGAGCTTCTATTCCTGTTGTTTCCAGCAAAAGAATTTTATGAATGATAAAAGCTTATCATGCTAAATACAGGAATTTATTAAAGTCTAAAAGCAGAAAATATTAAGGTAAGTTAGATTTTAAACTCATAAAATTTAGAGAAGTTAAACATTTATTTGATATTCCTACCAATAGGTATGTAGACTTTAACACTTGTACTTGAATAAAAGTAAAAAAAGTACCAGTTACGGAATACGAGTTTCTAATATAGACACGACAAGCATTTTGAGGAAGAAAGAAGCAAGATAAAGTAAAGAAATACAGAGAATAGTTCAGTTTAATCAAGAATGGATTTAAAAAATGGTTACTAGTGAATATGACAATGATGAACAAGAATGTTCTTTACAAGAAGAGATAAAACTACCAGGTGCTGGTGTGTTTTAATATTAAGTTACAACATGTACTTAGAAGTTCCAAACAAATTTCTAATCTTATCTCATATTCAAGCTATATCTCTGACAATTTCAAGAACGTTATAGACCAATTATTCAAAGAAATGGGTACTTTGCTGCTCCAGAAATTATCCTTTTGTTCATGCTAAGTGATGAAGATGTAAAATTCAAAGAGAATTTGGTTTACGTTGTGTTCTAAATGCAAGAACAGAAAGTGGAGACAGAGTCAGGAAGCTCGAAGTTCCAAAGATAAGCTTTTGGTGCAAAGAATTTACATCGGTAGGATCTCGTACTTGAAAATGACATAACTGAGCCCCCCTTTGTAAAAATATGCTTCCAGTGACTCCATGGAAGACTTTATATAGCAAGCATCTAAAGCTAAACCAAATAGTAAAGTGGATTTGCTTATCAACTCTCCACAGCTTATTTGTCACACACAAGCAATGGAAAAAGCTGTGAAATTGGTGGCCAAATCAGCTCAAAATGTCTTTGGTTCAATTGCAAGATAAGGATATATAAGAGCAAAAATTGATTCCTGTGTCAATATGCCAAAATATAACGAGAGAAAAGAAAGTTTAATGTGGCAGCAAACATTTTACAGCCGTAACATTTTTTGTAATCATTAAAGATACAAAAGTAAGAAACCAAAAATTTGACATTAAAAAAATAATTTACTATTATTATAATTTGTAATTAATAATTTTTCCCAATTGTATTTAAACTATCTTTTCTAACATTATATGAATGAAAAATTCATGAAAAATATTTTATCAAAATTTATAATTTTTCAATTTTTTTTAATAAACTTTAAACTCTTTGCAGAACCTTGAGATGTGTTAGTGTAGCAAACAAATTTTTAAATTCTTTTTTAACCTAAAATGCACCTTTTCCCACTATTATCAAACAAAGATCTAAGAAAAATTTTTAAATGCCCATTTTAAAATTTGTCAAATTTTTTACAAGCTGTAAACTCTTTGCTTCAAGATAATGTAAAAGTGTAAAGTAACCATTTTTTTTTAAATTTTATTTGGACCTAAAAGGCAACTTTCCCCACTAATACCAAACTAAAATCTAAATAAATGACTATTTTCATTTTGCCCTACTGTACAGTAATGCGTCATCACATACCAATTGACTTTGATATTATGCAAGCAATAAAATAAACATTCATTTAACAATGATAAAAATCATATAATGAATTTCATTCCAATCATGTAGGTTAAAACAGACTGTTGGATAATGAGAGTGACATCATTTTGATTAACATTGTTACTAACATGAATATAAGAAACTATTCATTGGTCTAGATCTAAAAACCTATACTTCTATAAAAGCTTCAAACTAAGTCTGAAAATAAACTGCTATGTCACTTAAACGTTCATAGATTATCAAAAGAACTGTTTGAGAAACCTATCATTAAACTATTCTAATAATTCATTAATATTCCCTTCTATTTCATGCAAAAATATCAAACCCTGCCAATAGCAGGGGGGAAAACAAATTCATCATTAAATGAAAAAAACCTATCAATTTAAGTAATTTCTGTCATTGGTTACAAAAACACTCTAAGCTTAAAAGGAATCAATGTGAACTATGAATTTTTAAAAAATATCATTTTTCTTTTATTATTTGCAAGATATATAAATATATACCATGCACCAACACTACAATACCATGCAATTGAGGAAAACTCGCAAGTTACCAAAATGCTTGTAAATAATACTTAAAAGTAATACTCTACAAAATAAATAACACTCAATGATTGAGAAAATATTGTAACCTCTATAGAAGGTAAATTGTAAAACTTTTTGTCAGAATTAAACTGATCACTTTAAGTATAAAAATAAAAGATTAAATATTTTAAAAAAATACATGAACAAATAATCTTTTTAAAAATGATAAAATAAAAGCATCAATACATCAGCAACTTACAAACAGATCCAAATGCTCCTTCTCCAATGTATGAGAGTTTCTCAAATTCAGTTATAAGACGACATTTTCCAAACTAAAAATATTAAAGAAAACAATTTTATTATGAGAAAATTCTTTGCCTGATAAGATTATTTGAAAAAATGTTGTCATTGATAAATAATTAATTTTAATAAAAATCTCTCAACTTATGACTTTCTTTATATTTTTGCAAAAAAAAGTATTAAAATTATCAGAGCCTTTTCTTTTCATCTTTTTTGATAAACCAATTGTCTCAATCTTTATTGCAATAATAAATTAAGAAAAAAATTAATAAAGCCCACACTATTAGATTAAAATTTATAGCGACATAGTAATTCAGATTATATAGAATAATATTATAAAACATAACTAGTATAGATATGTCAGGGAGACTAAGACTAGTTGTAACAACTTTTGGGAAAATTTTTTTTTATATTTATTAATTATGTGTGATTTCTTGGTTATAGCTATTTTTTATTATAGTTTTAACTATTCATTCATAAAATGCATCCGGAAAAGATTTAAGAATTTTGTTGATTTTAGCAGCAGCAATATTTTTTCAAAGCTAGCCAACTGTTACAGCTTGCCATGTAGCAAATTATAATAGACAGATGTAGCAAGTTATAGCAGATATAGGGTAAGTTGTAACAATAAAAGCAAAAATATTAAAAATTATTTTCCCATCAACATTATTTTATTAATTACAGCACATAATATATTTGATAATTATTATTAAATGAATAATGATAATAAATGATATCACGTAATTTACAGTAAAATAAAAATAATTCTTTAGCTAATCATCATAAAAATAAGTCTATATCAGAGTTGCAGTTAACTCAAGCAATTGGTGAACTATTCCCTCTTGCATCCATTTTGTACCATTATTTTTGCAAATTAAACATTTAACCCAATTTTCTTCATCACACTTGCAAGCCACAGTGATCTGTTTATAATGCCTTTGTTTGAGGGTCGGAATGGTCCTGGTTTGAAACCTGATTTCATTGAAAAATCAATGCATAAGAAGGCTTAGTCTGCATTAAATATTTCGGGGCTGAATGTCTCCCTCCGCTGGTGTAATACAAAAGAGGAATGAAGAGGCACATATCTAGGTGCCATCCCTACCATCTGACTGTTGCTCAAAATTACTTCATTTTCATTGCAAAATATGCAATAAAATAATATAATGATAAAGTTACTGCACATATCTTTATAAGCAAAACTTTTTTTTTTTTTCTTCTTCCAGAACCTAAATGTTTAAAATTTTCTTCATCATCCATTTTCTTTCAGTTTTTTTTTTTTTAAACCTTTTTACTCTTTTCCTAATCCATTCTTCTTGTTTTTGTTTCTTATTAACTATGCCATAATATTTTCCTTTATTATTTCTTTATAAGATAAACAAAGGAATTTTTTTTTATTTTATTATTTATTTATTTTTTTATTAAAAGAACTTATGATCGTTGAAGGTGCTTGTTGATATTTAAAACAAAACATCTAACTACATGAATCACACTAAAATCAAGAAAAATCTCACAATTTATAAAATGTTACAATTTGCCCAATAGTAAAATTTCAGACATTTTTGCTGATTTTTTTAAAAAAATATTGTAATTAGTAAAAAAATAAAGCAGCCTTTTAAGACTTAATTCATGTACAAAACAAATAAATAAAGGCATTTTTAAAAGGATGAATTATCTTAATCAAAATTTATGAAATATTTTTTTTCTACATTTATTTGTTTCAACGGAGGATGTGTTTACAATGTCTCAGTACTCATTTTGGCTGGGTATTTATTTGAATAGGGCATATCATAAAAATCACATTTAGCTCAAATTCTGATTTAAAATGTAAAAAAAAAAAAAAAATGCCACACAGCATGCACACTACAATTTACCCTTTTTAAAATCCCTGACTACTCTAATGGTTTCTCATGGTTTGAAAATGAAATGCATAAAAATTATATGAAACTTATAATATTATGATTACTTTTAGAAACTTTAACTAAAGTAATAATTCTAAGAATCAAACAGTTCCTTTTTTTTAGCCTGTAACCTATATTATATAAGAGTGAAAAAAATTTCATTCTACTTTTTCTAAATTCTATTTAATCACTTCTATTATAAAACAATTCTATTTATTTGAATGGTAGGAAGTGGGACTTCCCTGTTTTGCCCAACAGCAAATTCTCTTTATTTTTCTTTTCAAATTATTGATTTATCTGTATTTTTCATATTTCTAATTCATAATGTTTAAATATAACAAGATTTATTGTCTTTTTTTTTTATGCTGTGGAAGGCACATATTTTGTTTCCACTAGTCCGATGTATTGTATGTTCCAAATGCTTTTTCAAAATTTGAAATTAAAATAAAATACATCTGAGATGTGCATAAAAGTAGACTGAGTAATGCACATCATTTTAAAATTGTTGCTCCCACTAACAAGAAAATGAGATTGGTAAGCACTGCTTGAAAAGAAATTATTTTGGAAAAATAGTGAAGAGAGAAAGAAGGTATTTTCATCCCAATTGCAATATTGGACTATACTTGTACTACTATTTAAAAATTTACTACATAAAAGCTGAATTTAAACAAATGTTAAATACAAGTAAAATAAAATAAAAAAATTATTCTACAAAGTGGCCATTCTTGTAAGAAAAAAAAACCAACTTTCAGTAAAATCATCGTGTAAATAAAAATCAGTATAGCTTCAAAAATCCAATGTTTATAATAGTTTTACAGCTGATCCAAGTTTATACAATCAATTCAAATACAATATTGTATAAAAAATATGCTTATTTTTTGACACTATTTGTCAGAAAAAAAGACAATCATAAGATACATGAAAATTAAAATAAAAACGACTCATAAGTGTAAAATTAGGTTTGAAATATATATATATATATATAGTATTTAAGCTTATCTAGCACAACTATCTATATCTACATATAGCATTGCTGGTACTTGCTTCATACTAAATGTATACATAGAAATTGTCATATGCAAGTAACAGTTCTGAGAGTAATATTAATAATTACTGCATTAAAAGAAAAAAAATTATGTTTCACTACAATGTGATACAAAAATTTCTCCAGCAAAATAATCTGTCATTACTAAATAATTAACTGAAGCTATAGAGAAATTTATTGATAAGTTTCCTTCTATTTTTCTAAAGATTTGAGAAAAGAGAACTGAATGAAAGATCTATTTTCTAAATAATGAGAAATATTTTATTTCAAATAAAGATTAGCTTTTAGATATTACATACAGGGTTAAAAAAAGGTAATCTAAGAAATTTTTGTTTAAAAAACAAATTACAAGTCATTACAAGTAAAGAAATTACAATTAAGTATTCTTCAATAAGAAAAAAAAAATTTCATGTTTTTCAATATAACTATGCAAAACAAAATATTCAACAGTACTATTAATCAATATATATATATATCAAACAAAATCACAACTTGAATCTTATTTGAAATAAATGAAGGAAAAGCTTAATGTATCAAAAAATATAATGAAACAAGTTGATTCATTGCATTCTCAACAATAATATTTGTTACTATGCATTATTTTTCATTTTTTACAACATATATATTATAACAATTAAGCATTTTATTATTAAGTAAGATTTAAATTTTTGAGTATAATTGAAAAGAACATACTCATTATATTTAATCCTTTGATTAAAAACAAATGTAGAATGCCACTGATTTTATCTTCTTCACATGGCTTTTTTTTTTTGATTTCAGCTTTAAAAATTGAAAAGCCACTTGTGAGGGATATAGTTTATAAATTTCAGTCATATTTGATATGGTATAGGATATATTATATGACAAGATAAAGAGTCTCTACTAAAAATGGATCTATATGTTCGAAAACTTAAATACTTAATAACAACATGAGTACATTATTTGAAATTCATATCTGCTAAGTAAAACAAATGCCATCATGATAAGGTTTGATCATTTCTTTGATAGTATTTAAATTGAATTTTATTTCAGAAAATATAATTCATCAAGAGATGGTATAGTAGCTGTTAATGGGCCCTGTATGAAAAATTTTGAATGCAATAGATATTTATCATTAAAAAAAATAAAATTAATCATACACACACACACAAAATAATGTAATGGTTAAATATAGTTTTAAACAACTATACAAGATAAGGAATGAGATCTTATCAAAGGTCATTATCATACATTATCATAAGGTAAAATCTGTTTTTCCTTATTTATTTGCAAATAAATAAATAAATATAATAAAAAATCACTGAACTCATTACCCCATGAGGAGCTGGAACCATATAAGGCTCACATTTGAATGACATTAATTCAATTCCCGAAACTTCAGGAGTTGTAGCTACTTCATCTACTGGACTGATGTCTAATCCAGGTATTGAAGCTGATGCCATTTTTACAATTTCGATTTGGAAGTTCTCTTGAACTCACGCAGCAATCCCACTACGTCAGAACTTTAAATCAAATCAAAATTGACTGCAAAGTTTGCAGTAAAACACATTATGCACTAATTTAATTCTAATGATTCAAGAAAATAAGTTTCGAATCGACTAGTTGAATCCATTACTAGTGACTTATATTAATAAAGATCAGAAAATTCGAAAAAACGAAAACAAGCGCGTTTGTTTTTATTATTTTATGTTGCCAAAATCCTTTATAAAATGAGAATTGAAATTCGCCTGTCATTGTCGACAAAATGATTGTTAGTATAAAATTAATATGCACATTCAGAAGCTATCCAATATACATTTTTACAAGTTTCATTTTAATTCTTGAGGAAATTTATACAAGCATTACACTTCTTTAGTTTTTCTTTTTCTTTTTTAATTTTTTTGTAATGATTTTTATAAAACATGTCAGTAATCTAGCAATTTTGCTTAATTTAATTAATCTTGAAACATATTTTAGAGGATAAAAATAGCAGACCATTCCTATTTAACTATTTAATGTCTGTTTTCAAGAGGATTGTACTAATATTAGTTCTAAGTCATCATCGGAAGACAATGACTAGAGATGCATAATCCACAATTTTTTAATTAACAAATAATTTTGCTATTGTTATTTTTAAATATTTGTTCCAAATATCTGTTATTTCAATCATATTATTAATTAAAAGTTATTAATTTCTATTAAAAATAAAATTTATAAATTGTAATTAATACTTAATTTACTACTTTAAGTAACATGTGATTGAATTAATTTATCTATTTCAGCTTATTTCTTAAATTTGCTATTTTCAAAACTATTTATTTAATTTCTTTATTGGAGTAAACCATTTTCTGAAAAATGTGAATTAAATACATATGTCATTTCTTTAAAATGTTTAGTTCTCTATTCTACCAATAGATGGCGCCAGTAGTAAACAGAATATATGCAATCACAGTAACAATTAAAAATTATCTTTATGGAATAGTAAAATGCAAATATCGGAAAGTCGTGAAATGCAAATATCGGAAAGTCAAGATCATTGTCATGAAGTGGAGCGGCGACTTCACACTATCCAGTGAAATCATCGCTCCTATAAGTTTCAGTGATATGCAATTCAATGATACGATAATTCCAAGAATAACCGGTCCGTTCACTTCAGTGGGTCACGGACAATCCCTATGCATGATTGAACTCTTGTTCGAGAGCTTCCTTTGGACAGATCGTATCGATGTTACTTTCTATCGTGATCCAAGACCTGTAATCGGAATATCGCCAGTAAGATCGTATCACGGATTTGAATCACACCCCTCTTTGAAAAGTATTGATCACTGGTATTTGACTTTTTGATATTGGTTACGTAATAACCGCTCGTAAAATATTTGTCATCCCTAACAATGACGACGCTTCAACTAGCATCTTTCCACTGTGAACTTTCATTTCACGTCAGAGATGGCATTTAACCATTGATGTATTTGTTGTGCATCAGGTGCATACACACGCCAGATCTTCACTAAAATCCAATCTAAAATCCACAATCCTCAAATTTTGAAGTCAAGACATTATCACAAGATCAATATGCCTAAGAATGTGAATTCTAGTTTGCAATTTAATTAGCGACATTCAATCTTGCTTGGATCACAAAGTCGACGGGCTTGATGCCTATTTTAAATTACCACTGCTGGAATTCTCACCGCACACTCAATGAACGAATTTTCTGTAGCACAACTTAACAAACTGCAGGAACATACGATTATTAGATTTTTCATATGATCAGTTGGATTGGATGAAACCTCATAGGGGTCTTTGCATAATGCATAGTTTGGGGTCGATTTTCCCTTCCAAATTTTCAAAACCAAATATTTTTTTTATTCATTGAAATTCCTGAACGTTTAATTTCAGGTCATTTTCCTACAAAAAGTTGATTTCAGTGTATCGTGTATTGAAAAAAAGGCACAACAGAAATTTGAAAGCAGCTCTAAACAAAAACTAATAAAGTAATGACAGAATATTTCTTCTTAACACAATTTAAATAATATTTAATAATAAGATCAGATTTTTTTAATAAAGTACCACTTGTTTTTAACATTATTAAATAGTATAATATAAATCTTAGCAATAAATAATTAAAAATTTTACTAAAATAATATCCTAACATTAATTTAAACAACACTAGATTTCAATTTGAATAAGCATGATTGCATGACTTTTATAATCAGATGGAAGTATAAAATTAGATACCTTATTGATACAAAAATTCCAACAATATTTTTATGACATCCATACGATGTTGGCCGACATTCAAAATATCGAACATTGTGAAGATATCGTATAATATTTTGGCAGTTTGGTATGCGCGAGGATAGAACCTGGGACCTTGTGGTTCGCAGTCCAGTAATATAACCATTATGCAAAAGCAATTGCCCATGCAACGTAGTTGTTAACTGGCTTATATGATATTCACCACAATCTCTTGTGCCAATAGGATAGCATTCAAAACAAGGACTTTAAAAAAATCTTGTAGGTTTGGAGCCATCTGAAGTTGTAGACTTTCTATGCAATTAATTGCCTACTTTGCTTATATTATAGTCCTAGTGTTGAGTTTATATTACAAATTACTTTGGCGCAGCATGGATCCAGCTCTTCCTCTGTTAAATATTCCAAATCAATTTGAATGAATCAAATCATGTGACATTACAGTCATATAGCAAACTTAAATGTGCTTGTTACGTGCATTCTGCAGTGACTTTTTTCTTGCTTTCTTTCTTTTTTTTTTCCCTTAAAAGATAACCAATTAATTCTAAAATCAAATTGTTGGTCAATATAAAAATAAATTAGCCATTTAGGGGATGCTTTTTTTTTTTCTGAAACCAAGCATTTTTTGGAAAACATCAGTACAGAAAATATATTTGCTCAGCATTGAAGTCTTATGAGCAGTGCAGAATAATATTCATAATTTATGCAATATTTCAAATTAAATATGCAATATAAAATTTTCTGATTCACCATAAAATTTCACCTTTCAGTTTTGAGTTCAAAAGAATTTAAATGACTTAAATAACAATATTTTATTTTGTTTCAATCAATAAATATACTTAAATTATCAATAAATATATATCAAAAATTATATACAATACTCTGATCTTAAGGAATCACAATGCGAAATAAGGAATCAAATAAAATAAGACACTTCAGTAAGATTAGGTTTAGGTTTAGTTATATTAACGTCCAGTTTGAAGCAACACTTGGGCTATTTTGGGACGGACCTCGTAATTTTGAACCGCGGTCAGATGACGAGGACGACACCAGAGCTGGCACCCCCCCCCCTCTCCACACTACACCACACCAGCGGGAGGACGTTTGGTCAGGACGAATTTAACGTGCAAAAGACCCGTTACACGACGGTTCTTCGGTGGAATCGGGACTCAAACCTGAAATCCTCCGGTTCCAAAGCCGAGACCTTACCACCAGGCCACCGCGGCCGGGCACTTCGGTAAGAAAATAAGACTTAAAATAAGACTTCTCGACACTTCAGCTTTTAAATAAAAATATGAATAAGTAAATAAGGTTTCTATCTTCTGCTATGAAATTTGATTGAGTCCTGAAATTTTGAATACTATGATTTTAGAACAATCGTCATTTTCATTGTCTTAGACCAATCAACTGGGGATTCAATGGGAAAATTCCGGATACTAATTGCTGTATCTCCTATGAGATACGTCAGTAGAGTGATCTAAAATAGCGCGTTTTTATAAGATAGTAATATTCAGATATCATAACTCTGTCAGTTTTAGTAGCAAAGGAGTGAACCTTCCTTTTTATTTAAAACAATTCGCTTTTGACGACTGGCAAATATTGATTTTATTTAATTTTCTTTACATCCTTAAGATGCAACTTCATGCCCATGATTCCGCCAAATTATTAGTTTTTAAAGTTGTTTTATTCCATTTGTCTTACTTAAGTTCTGTTTGTTGTGTACATGAGCCTTTCTAATGAAGACATCTAATGCCATCACGGCACTATTAAAAACTTAACATCCTGTTCATTTAATTTCTAAAAATCGCGATATGGTAACTTCTTTTTTTATGCACCTGGAAAACTACACAGATATTAAACAGAAACCTTGTCCTCTGGTTTTCAATGATGGATAAAAAAATCACGAAACTAAATAGCTGATGAGACAATGAAAAATGGCTTGAACAGTAGAGAACAAAGTAATCCCTTGTTGGAAATGAAGCAAAAATAAACAAACAAACAAATAATAATAATAATAAGTAAGATTAAAAAAGTATATTTTTTGAAAAATGCAGCAAAAATGTAATGATTTTTAAATTTATATAATCAAAAAGACAATTTTTTATGTTTTAAAACTGTGTAGTTTTTTTTTTTTTTTTTTTTTTTTTTGCCGTAATATTTCAGAAGTTATCGCAGAAAAACGTAAAAATTCAGTTAATTAATTAAAATTCAATTCTAAAAAGAATTTATAAAATATAATTCAAAAGTATGCATTTCTAAGGTATGTATCCGCCAAATTTGGTAACTGTAAATCAAATAATCTGTTTTGTTGACGTCAATACACACACGACACACACACATGTATCTTTATTAGTAGTAAAAATTAATTTACGAGATTTAATTGAAATGTGTACTTGATTTTTTTTGTCATTGTGATTATAATTTGATGAAACGTTTGGATTAAGTAAAAAAGCATTTAATCATAATAAATTTGATAAAAAATAAAATATAAAAGCACATTTTTAATACTTTAAATGAGACCTTCTAATTATAAAATATTTGAAAAGCTTGTAAATATTTTATATAAACATTGATTCCAAAATGTTTCCGAATGAAGGATGACAATTGTTTATCATTTAAGTCTGAGATTAAAATCTTTAATCCATTTATACAAACATTCTTATTACTTTGACATATATGAAGTATTCAGAAAGAGAGTATCGTAATCGTCAAAAGAATTAAACATATTTTTAGGCTTCAGACCCCTCTAAATGCTTAAAATTCCTTTTTGAAAGTCTTGCCTATTTGTCAGCAAAATTATTACAAAAAGAACAAGTTAAACGACTGAAACTTGATTTATGATTTTCATAATAAAAATTGCTAACTTTTATGAACGCTTGCAAAAGTTCATTTAGAAATGTCTTTGTGTTAAATTTAAATTTTTAGTTTTGCAGATTAAATATATATATATATATGTGTGTGTGTGTGTGTGTGTGTGTGTGTGTGTGTGTGTGTGTGTGTGTGTGTGTGTGTGTGTGTGTGTGTGTGTGTGTGTGTGTGTGTGTGTGTGTGTAACATTATTTTATGTGAAGCAGAATGCAGTTTGAAGACAGTGAAGAGACTTGCTACTTCGTGATGCCGTTTTATTTCTTTTTTAAGAAGCAGGCATATATACAAGCGATGAGCACACAGATGGACACAGAGAGGAATGAGGAAAAAGACCTTGGACATTTTATCCCTGGTCTTATATAACCTATGATTTTGATAGGGAAAACATTTCTTCATAGCTCTAATATATTACGAGATATCGATAGGGATTTTCGTTACACACGTGGAGAAGGCAGGGGAAACACAGGGAGATTTTAAAAAAGAATTTGCCTCATCAGCGGTATTTTGCCTCTTCACGCGGAGTGTGGGAAAGTTATTTTTAGCTGATTCTGCAATTTAACAAAGCTTCTCTTGAATTAATTAAGTAGAGACAGTGGAATTGGATCACGAAATAAGAGAATATTTTAGAATGAAGTTACTATGGGCTAAATTAAGATAAAATCTTGAAAATTAATTAAAGTGAAATTAGAGTTAAAGTATCATTACATATATATTTCGAAACACTTTTACAATTATGACCTAGAGTAGTGTTACAAACCTGCAATTCTGCTTCCCAGCATAGTTTGTTCCATCATCAGAAAGACTGTATTAAAGTCATCGGTATTGGATGGAATTCGGGTGTCGCGTCGGAGGTCCCATAGCTTGGCGACCATTTGGCGACTTGGAGACGAATTTGGCGACTTTGGCGCCAAAATAGATTGTACCCGAAACTTCGAGAATTTTCCCGATCCGTCCAGTAGGAACCGAGATACGCCTCGAACGTTCCTGATTGGTTGAGAGGCTTCTACCCCCGCCTCCTGAGACCTATAAAAGGAGCCAGTCTGTGCTGCCAGTCAGAGTGGTCGGAGTAGTAGCCGGAAGCGACGGAGTAGTCGTAGTCGTAGTTGAAATCGACGGTGAAAAACTGGTCTTCCAGGGATTAGCAGAGCAGCGACGGAGTCAAGCTGGTGCTGAACTAAGCTGTGCACTACTGTCTGCAGTAGAGTTTTGTTGTGTGTGCTGCTGTTGCACGTCTCGCGGCTGAAAAATTGACTTCTCTGTTGTATATAGTTGTCGTCTTTGTGCTGTCCTGTGTGTCTTCGTGTAAATAAACGACGTTGTTTCTTTTTCTACTACCGCCTGCTGATTGAGCGTTCTCCACACCATATATCTTCCACTATCCAAACAAACCCCGGTAAAATTTCGTAACAGTAGTTTTACTTGATTCAAGATCTTATTTTCTCCAGTAAGTATATAATTTTAAAAAACAAAGTTAGCATGAGTATATATATTTAAAGATTCCTTGGTTAAAATTGTTAAGTAATGATTTTTTTCTACTCTGTAAAATCCATTTGATTTTTCAGATTCATTCCCCAATTTAAATCTATCAGACAATTACTTTAGACAAGGAATTGCTAATTTTTTTAAAATGTAATAAATGTTTTTTAAATGTCTTTCAGACACTTACTCACTCCCCTCACTTACATTCAGTGAATTGAATTTTTTGAGAGACGAACAGCATACGTTCTTTCTGAAAAAAATTACAAGGAAAAAAAACATTCATTATCACATATATTTTTTATAAAAAATAATTATGTGTGGCTTGCTGACAATTTTTACACTACGTTATATTTTGGAAAAGTATGGAAAGCGACATATACATTGTGACATCCACAAATTGCTTCGCCGTTCTAAGTTTGGTAATTTCGCTCTAGACAATTTAGGCAGATCTAGTAGTTCTGGACCAAAACGGCAACCAATATATATTTAGTACTCGTATATATTATTAGTAGTATTAGTATAAATACTAAAGGGTGTAATGTCTTGATCTTGACTGATCAAATAATGAAGCAGAATTTCCAGACAATTCTTTATTTTACAGCCCTATATATACAAAAGAACAACTTGTTCTAATCTTGGTTAAATAAATAGTTATTTACACCTGTAGTAGGAGACACAACAGTCGAAGGTTTATCTTGAAACTCAGTTCTCCATCAATACGGAAACAACACCACAGGGAACTCACAGGGTGATTGTAAACACGACCACTGCAGGGGTAGTTCTCGGACTCCGAACTCGTTGGCGTGGTCCAACAGTCTGCTTGCAATTCGTTTCTTCTCCTCTCCCTAAAAAAAATCTCAGCACTTTATTTCGGCGACAATCTCCGCATCTTAATTTACATTGGTCATTTGAGCTCTCTTTCGACCAGTCGGGATTCAGCAATATGCTCCCTCAGTGGCGCCAGTGGGTCGTGGGAAGGTACTTTTAGTGATGCACATTTCATAACTGACTATTCTAGAACACGGAGTTATCATAGTCCTTTCACAATGAGAAACATTTAGCACCCAGATGTTTGGACATCCCTTTCTCTTTGAAGGTACTATCAATATCTCTTGGACGAGGAATTTCCCCATGTGGTCTTCACTGTAGTCGCTAATGAACAGATGCGAGACCACCCAGGTGAAAAGATCCACCATCTGGCTATCTCGAGGAGTTTAGTAAGTAACAGCGACGACACACCTGGCTGTAAATGTCTTATCAGTACTGGGAAACGGGTTATATTACAAGGGCTTCGCTCACCAATCACAATGCTGCCCGATACTATATCCGTCAGTTCCACTTAGCAAGATCTAAACTTCATTGGTCATTCATTCAATGCTGGAGACTTAATCTCACAACAAACATTTGCCTATCGGCCTACTTCCGTTTCAAAAGCCCCACAAGGAAAACATTCTTTGCTCATATCTCCAATATTTAAATATTAATTCAATTTTTCATATTTTGAAGACGACGCAGCAGATTTCCGATCACCCTTTCTTTTCAAATCGGCAGATTCTCGCTCGGTCTTTCTTTTGATTTTTTTCTTTATTTGATATCACTGAATGCCACATTAAAATTTAAAAAATAGTCAATGCAGGGTTAGCATATACAGTGAGAGTCAAAAGCAAGTAAACACCCATGATTGATATGGAAAATGTTTTTTTTTTCAAATATATTATTGACTTATAATATAAAGTAGCTGTATGCAATTATTAACTTATTAATGTAGGATGCAACAACTTGTAAACGCTTGATTAAATCAAAATACAAAAAGAAATAATTCAACTAAAATAGAAAAGTGTCAGATTTCATGCGCCAAAAACAAAAGTAAACAGAGAACACTGACACTGTCAAAAACAATTAAAGCTGTAATATTAATATTTTGTCTACAGTCTTTTAGATTTTATCACTGCCTTTGATTGTCTAGGCATAGCTGTGACAAGTTGTTTTTTTTTAAATTGTGGAGGATTTTTTGCCATTTTTCAATGGCACTTTGTTCCAACTTTTCTTTATTAGAAATACATTTTCCTTTGGCTGCAACAACTTTTTTAAAGATATGTCTAAATTTTAAATGGCATATAGATCAGGCGACTGTGGAAGATGGTTCGAGGTCTTTGCAGCACAAGTTACTATTCTTTCGAAATCTTTTATATGTGTTTGGGATCGTTATCATGTTGGAAGACCTAGCTTTGTGACAATCCCAAATTCGCAACACTAAGGGCTGCATTATCTTTTAAAATATTTAGGGTGTCCATTTTGTTCTTTGCAGATTCTACAAATGCTAAATTACTGACCCCTGCTGCCACCATACACCCCAGATCTTAACGGATACACTCCCATGTTAATTGTCTTAACTGAATACTTATAACTGGATTCTTCATTTTTCTGGTTTTCATATTTTTGCGAGCTTCTGTGTGCCAAGTAATTAAATTTTTTTCCTCATCACTAAATAAAATATTATTACAAAAATCTAAATCCTTATTAATCCAGCAGACGTTTCTTCTGGTTTCGATTTCGTGATGAATGGTTTCTTACATGGACTCTTGCCATGTAACCTATGTTTATGAAGAGTCCTCCTTACAATGCTTACACTTATAGTCTTTGCTGATCTTTGTGAGATACTTTGAGATATTTTAACAGCACCTACAACTGGATTAGCTTTGATCTCTTGGACTACTGCTCTCACTTTTGTATCAGTAAGTCGTCTTGGTCTCTCTGTTCGTTGTCTTGTTCTCTAAAACTCTTTAACTTATTTGTATTTGGAATATTTTTCAAGAATTTTCTTGACTATGCAATGGCTACTTTAAACAATTTTTTTTTTCTTTTTCACGTAAGGATTTATTATTTTCCTTTATGTTGATTATCAGTTTTCTAGTTTCTCGTGCTATTTATTTCTCCATCGCAAAAACTCCCAGATTTTTCTAGAAATTTACATTAGCTGATGCAAAATATAAGACTTTAACATATATCAAG
Organism: Argiope aurantia; assembly: GCA_026543865.1. Lineage (NCBI taxonomy): Eukaryota > Metazoa > Arthropoda > Arachnida > Araneae > Araneidae > Argiope > Argiope aurantia. Next base: position 51,706 of record JAPMOR010042416.1, read on the forward strand.
CTCTAAGAAAAAAAGTGGTAATATCTATAAAATTAAAACATTTGAAAAAGTTACTTTTTTTTTGACGCATAAAATTGGATGTTCTTAAGTTCAAATTAAATTTCTTTATGCATTTTATTTTAATTGAATGTTTATAAGTCATTAAATTCTGATTAAATAAATTAATAATTGTATTTATCAACTTTATATTATAAGAGTCAATAATATATTTGTAATTACACATTTTCTAAATCAGCATTGGTATTTATTTTCTTTTGACTCTCACTGTATATTGCTTAAGTATTTAGACGATTGCTGGCTGAGAAACGGAAAAAGACTAGAAAACTGGAGAGCTATTCATTCATATTGCTACAAACGGTTTGTCTAAAAGTAGAATTATCAAATAATATTGTTTTAAACTTATTTGTTCTTAATTTAGCACTAATTGAAGTTTTACTTTTCCTTTTTTTCACTATTTCACCGTCAAGTGCAATATAAATGTTTACTACGACATAATGATAATTTTTGTCAAATATTCAAACAATACTGGTAAAACAAATCTAAAATCTCATTGGTCCGGTGACTCACTGTCTACCAATCACAAAGTGAATAAAAACGAATGTTTACATTAAAAAAAATTATATAATAAGAAAATATATGTTTCGTCACACAGGGGATAACAGCCTTTGTCGCTATATTCTACACTGCTTACATTCAAGTTCAAGATATATGTTTTTAACTAAGTGATTTTAATTCATTCGATAATAACACCTGAAAAAACTTCTAGATTTCCAGTAAACGTATTTTTTTTTTCTTTTTTTTTACTTCATCTGAATTCAAAATGTCGAAAAGAAGTAAGCATTGTCTTTATCATAAAACTAAATGCGCAGTTTAATAAACGGAAAAGAAAATGAATTAAGTTATATTGCGCTACATGAAAGATTTTGTTGCTAAGTATTCTTTAAAATAGGTTCAAACAATGATGTTAAAAAAATAACTAAACAATAATTAACTGAAGAAGTGCACAAAGGAAATATTAATTTTACGTATGAACGAAAGAAAGGAACCTCTTCCGAAAACAGAGGTCATATTTTTAATGGCCATGAGTGATTGATTTTCTTTTTTTTAATTTTGAACTAACTACATAGAACTCTATTTGTGTTTTCAAATTTAAATAAATCATCTGCCTTTGTTATTGTGCTCCATAAATAAATCACCCAACTCACGCATGCTTTTTCACAGCATCAATAAAAGCGGAAGTTCATAAATTAGACACAAAATTAATTCTTTGCGAGGCACCAATGAAACTTTCGTTAGGTAGCATAAGTCGCATTAGATTTTCGTCATTGTGAAATCAATGTCATGAGAGACTGTGTGAAATACTGGACGTTTCGATTTCGAATGGCTGAGTTCGAATGGAATAATTACTGTTTGCCAAGTGCAGCTCTTCCCATCATGCAGTGCGGTTGAAACCGACCTTTTCATGAAATCTTAGTGCTCGTTTACATATCAAAAAAGATATTTAATTATTTGTTAAAAAAAGGAATTTACATAAAATGTTGAATAAAAACAAATTTGAAGATTGTTACGTACATTATAGAAAAAGTACCAATATTTGTGAAATAATGTATATTTTTCAAGACAAAAAAATATTTTAATGGTTAGAGCGTAGTTAAAATACAAATATTTAAATAATTTTAAAATTGTTGGTATTAAACAATGCAGCTACAAAAGCAGATTTCAGGTTCAACTATGATATATATATTTTTTAACTATCGATTCAGGTCTCTGATGAGTTATAAAGCTTATATATGATTAGCTGAACTTTAATGAGTGTCTCTAATATCAAAGAAAACTGATTCTCTCATAAGATGCAGTCTTTTGAGGGTAAATATTTTCAGCAGAATATCAATCTCTTCCTGCTGACGCTTTCCTGATATCCATTGGCAACTTCATCAAATATGTCAACAAAACATTAATATATATAATTTTTTTTTTAAATTTACATGAAGATCTTACAGTTTACAAAAATATGATTTCAAAGATAAAAGGCAATTAGTGAAAGGTCTTGGATTAATTAATTTATTTTAGGTGAGTTTGGAGACTGGCATTTTAAAGTCAACTCTGCTGAATGACGGTTTAGATATTTTGCGATCCGAAGTAGTACACATTATGAGGTCTCTTTTAATTAACTGGTCTTTTTAGTTTTACATTTCAATATATTTTTAATTTCACCAACATGTTAAAGTTAATAAAGAAGTGTTATTCGAAATTAATGTTTTATTTGTTAAGTTTACAAAAATGTATTTTTTTTCTTAATTTATTTACTACGTCGTTTTGACACAAGGAGATATCGTTATTTTTTAGGATGGTTCTCTCATTTTAGCGGCTTTATTGTAGTTGCCTAGCTTCCAAGTCAGAAATACGTTTTTAAATAATTAGAAGTAACGTTTTAAACTTCTTGGTCCTGCCTCATAACTTGCTTATTGCTTTCTCATTTTTAATTGGATTGTAAAATATATTTGCAAATTTATGTCCTTTACTTTGTTTAAAATTTGTAAAAATATTTCCTTTGTTGTTTTTAAAAATTATCTTTTGATTAAGGCAAGAGCCTCTTAAGATCGTCAAAAACAGGAAGAGCTGAAATATGCTATGTATATGCTATAAATCATTGCAGTATTTCCTTCACTGCTTTCATGTGTACTAACGTCATATGCCACGTTTTGTGTCAATTTAGTGAAAAGAATAGAGTACGTGACCATTTGATCCTCTTCCTTTAAAATGACCGAGTACAAAATTCGATGCGGCTAGGCAATTTATTTAAGATTACTTACCAAATGTCATTCATCTCGCTTGCTTGGGTTTGTTTAGTTATCCTGTTTACATACATATGGACAAAAAAGTCAACCTTTAACAGATTTTATCCAAAATTAATATAAAGATGTCATACCAAAATCCATTCAGCTTTGTATTATCGTGTGCACGAATGCAAAAATAGAGAGACATTTCATCACCGAATTTAATCAAAATGCGGAACATATTCCCAAATATAGAAATGAAACTATATTGTTGATATATTGATAAAAGTGATCAAATGAAAAGAAGAGAAAAAAATATAAACTGATGTTGTTTTTTTTGTTTTTTTTGGTTTTAAGGTATCATCTCTGTGTAGAAAAAAACTGCGTCTGTAATTATATGGACAGTATATGTTGTATACTGGCATTTGTTATTTTTTTCAGTTAAAAAAAGTAACTGTAAGTAAAGTAAAGTAAAGTAACTTTTTCAGTAACAAACTTTTTCATTCCTTTAATCTAGATCAATTTTAGCCAAACAAATATGCATTAAGTTTTCATTATCGAGTTCGTTACGTTTTAGACAGACATATCTTAGATGCGTTTCTTTCAAATTGTGATAGAAATCTATAATTTTCAACAATACCGCATATCTTTAACTTTAACCATCACTGCGTAACTCTGCACTTAAATTCGTAAAGAATTTTGGTTAGCGAATATAACACATAAAATTTTACTTGTACTAACTCATTCCGTTTTTTAGCTATCTTGTTCCCAGATGAACACGCATTATCATTAAAACCACTGCGCAGTGACCATTAGTATGTTAAAGACATTGTTTAACCCCAAACATAACGAAGAGGTCATATGCTGTCTAAAGGAATTCTTCTAACATTGAATTAATTCAATTCTGAAGGAATTTATAGAACAGAATTAATGAAAGTACAAGAATGGGCTATAAAAATGTAAATTAAGTCGACTGTACTCGATTTGATCAACGATGAGACTTCACCACAAAATAAGAGAAAAAAAGAAAGAAAGAAAATACAAAAGAAAAAGAAGCAAAAAAAAGTTGAACCAGTGATGGCGTGTTGAAATAGAGGAGATCAAAAATAAGGCAAAGCATAAGATGCATGAGAAGAGTGCAACTGGTGAAGTTAAGTCTGTTGAATCTGCAACACAACAGAAGTAAAATAGCAAAGAAGTAATATGTGATACTTAAAAGAGTTCACAGAAAAAAAAAACATTAGTAAGAAAAAGAAGAAAAACTGCCAGCAAAATTATTAGTTTGACACTAAAATAAGAAAAGAACATTATAGCGAGAATAATAGCTATCTAATTGAGTGATTCAGAAATGAATAGGACGAAATGAAAATCTCTGAAAAATAGCTAAGCTTTAACTAAAATTCCTAGAACTTCTGGGAAATAGAAAAGTAAGCTTTAACACTTATTAAAGAAAAATTCAATGATAAATAATTTAAAGCATTGTGACGAATTAAAGGGAGAGTAAATGCAGTTAGATAAATATTAGCATAACAGAGATATAAATGCGGTAGGTTTCTCTCTCTTTTTTTTTTGGGGGGGGGAGGACGCAACAGCAAAAAACTGGCTAAAATTCAGCAAAAACCTGGAGGAACAAATCTTTACAGAAGTAAAAAAAAAAAAAAAAACATTTCTCCTTTTAAATTTCATGCAATTGTAAATAAGAAACAAACTTGAAATAATCAATTTTATAAAAAAAATATTATCATTATGTATATATTTTTAAATCATAAGTAATTTTATGTAAGATTTACAAAGCTAACATTTCCAAGTTTTGGATAAAAAAAAAACTAAAGTTTGATCAGCGTTGCATTAGAAGATTAATGCTGTGGTAAGCGAATGTTTATCAGATGTTAAAAAAATTTTTTAAATAGAAATCAATCTTAAGAATTTCTTAAAAGACTGATAAAAAGTAAATTTTTTTTTCAATATTTTCATCAGAAGAAAGCTTTCAAGAAATCAACAGACCATAATTTGGGGAATCCATTAGTTCCACCATGATAGACACATCGGAGAAAAATGCGGAAACTTTGACACAAGAATAGCAAAGGCACTTTTGTTACAGATATCTGACTATCGCCTTATATCTAGTATAGAATTTACAATCATTCGACAGATTTCAAGCAGAATATTTAAAATTTGCTTTGTTTTAATATTTTATTCCATAATTTTATTCAAACTGTTTTAATGATTTATAAAATGATATTTGAAAATATTTACACTCAATCAATCAAAATCTTCACCAAACTTACTCTTTCATCGTTTTATTGAAAATATCTGCAATAGTAAAAATGCCCAGTTTTATATTAAAGTGTTGAGTTTTATAATTTTAATTCATTTTCAAAGTGCTTAGTAAACTTTTTGGATTTCAAGTATACTGTAACATAAATAGGAAATCGGTAAAGCATTTTTCATGTTACTATAAAATGAAAGAATTTTCGAATTTTGAATAGAAAAAGGATCTCATTTCTTCGATTTCGGTTTCAACCTCAAAATGTCATAAATAGTTGCGAATATCAACTATTTTTCATTGAATTTAAAAATTTATTTTTTCAATTTATTACAATATTAGTTGTTATGTATTCATTTTCTTAATAATAATAGTGATAAATTTTTTAAGGAAAAATGCCAAAGTCTAGACCGAAACATGAAGGATGTTAATTTTTTAGATTTGTTTCCACTGTCTTTATTTTGCTTTTACAATTTACTCTTAACTGCGCAATAGCTATAAAGCATAAGCAAAATATGCATTTAATATCGTTTATTGGCATTAATGCAAATGTTAAAACAATGAAAAGCATTGCTGCAAAATATATATAAGAAATTTCAAGAAAATTATTAAAGTTAAAGAATAACATTGCACGGGAATATGACTGGTAGCGTTAAAATGCTTATTTTTTTTAGAGTTTATTAGAGTCTTATAAAAATGTTTTCGTGCAATTATTTCCTTCTAGGTTACTGATGAACATTTATATTTTACCTTAACATTTTAATCAAGAATATAATAAAAAATTTGAATAATTTTTATTCCATATTGAGTACCTGCTACTCAACAATTAATTACATGTCAAATTTAATAATTATATTAATAATTCTAACACTTTGTAGATCGTTTTGAATGCTTTTTGTACCTAGAGAGTCCATGATGTATTTTACAAATAATATGTTAGTCTATAAATGTTTTCATGTTAATATTTTCATGAAAATCTGACCGAAGTCTGACATTTTTCTGAGAATTTACAATGGGTTAATTAAAAATGCTGGAAATTTTTATGTAAAATGAAGACTTTCTGATATACTGAGGCAATTTATGAAGACCTAAGATATTGTGTAGAATAATGATAATAATAATAATAAAACTGATTTTTAAACAAAGCAATTGACATCACTTTCTTCTTCTGAGGAACCTTAAAGTTTGATAAATCTACCAACCGAAAATATCAGATCAAAGGAAAACCAGCCTTAAGGAAAGAGCTCAATATTTTAGCTTCTTATGAAAAGAGTTTTAGGAAAAGCGAAAGAAATGTTGATGCAGGAATCCTAAATATGGCGCACAGATTTTCAAAAGGGAAAAAAGACTACAATGACTTCAATCCTATCTATAGTCATTTAATTCTCATCTTATGAGTGGGTTGAAATGCCGGAATTTCATTCTTTCTTTTTTTATTTTTATTTATTTTATTATTTTATTCTTTTTATATTATTATTTGATTTTATTCTCTGATATAGGCATTTTTCAATCTTAAGTGAAAATTTTCACATTTTTTTATTTTTTATTTGTGAATGAGCTTTTATCATGACATTATTTTTTTCTATTTAGTCTGGTGCATTGTGATCAATATATTGGTCCCAGTGCAATAAATAAATAAATAATAGAAACAAATAAATAAAAAAAAATGAGTGGGTTGAAAGATGTTTTCAAAAACAGCAGTGTTATTAGAAAAGAAATCTTACAATTAGTACATAAAATAAAATCGCTTCGTTGAACTTCAATTAAAATTATTAATTAGTTGTTACTTGATATTCTTGCCGTACAAAGGCATTTTTAATTTCATCTTAGAGTAATTTTGAGTTTAATTTAACACAAGACATTTTTCACTTAATATAATTTGCTCATGAAATATGTTGCTTTTTTATACATCGTTAGCAAGATTTTCCTTCCTCTTATGGTAAGAAGATTTATCTTAAAAGGCTGAAATAATAATAAAACCTGCTTCGAAAACTCAATGTACGGTATCCAGAATACAGTATAACGACAACATTTGCCCAGAAAAGAAAATACTTTTTTAAAAATCATAGAATAGTGGACGCATTTTGAAATTTTCTTAAATGATGAACATATGAATTTGATTCTGCCTGTACTATTCTGTAATTAACTTCGAAAAATTTTGTGATATATTTGTCATAACTAGTTTCAGTTTATTGCTGCAATCCTTAAAAAAAAGAAAGAAGAAAGAAAAAAGAGAACAGAGGCCTTAATCTAAAATATCAGATCATGATATTTTAGGTTTGATTCATCTATCTTGTCTTGATTGCATCAGCCGTTGAATTATCTGTATAACAATTTTTACACTATGCAGTTAAGAGAAAAAAATGTCAGCTTAAAAAATTATCATGCCAAAAAATATCTAATGCTTTGAAATATGTTAAGACATTAATTACTTATAAACGGAAATTCCAATACTTGTTCTTATTTTGTTTCACGAGGGTTATTAAAATATTCACAATCTTTTTTCACACAATTTTTATGAAGAAAAAGAATCGTTGTAAAAATTATATTTGAAACTTATTTTGGCAACTTTATTAAAATTAAAGAAAAAAATTGTATGGAAATAGAATTGATTTCATTGAAAAGTTAATCTTATTTTTTTTTATTAATTCAATATCGGCATTACTAGAGTAAATAAATTTTCTACTAGCACTTTTCTTAATTACTGACACATCTTGTGCAGAGACTGTAAATTTATAAGAAAGTAAAATTCCATTCAATGTACCATTTCAAACTTTTTCCTTTTTTAAAATCCAATTATATTTATATAAAATTCACTTGAATCACTTTACTTCAGTATTAAGAAGTAATCATTATGATAAAATTACATAAATTCTAGATGATCTTCAAAAAAATGACAAGAATTGTAATTTAGTTTTACTAATATTTTTATTGCATATAAACATTATCAAATCTTCAATGAATTCTAGTTTCTTCGGTTTAGTTGTAATTGTGCTTGTGTTAAGATATCATTTTTATCGCAAATGTATAATCACTATTTCCAACCATAAAGTGAAGTGAATAAATGTTATTGGTAAGTTACCGATTACATTAATCAGTAATATTACCAGGAATTTGGCAAAATTTTCTGTTACTACTGTAATTGGCTGAAATTCTTAATACTGTGAATATAAAAAAAGCATAATACTAAGATATTTAATTTGAATCTTGTTTAGTGCGACTAAAACGTGTTATATAAATTGTATTCTAAAATTAAATAATATACAGAAAATTCAGAATTTTTATAACAAATTAATAAATGATTTTTTTTTGCTTTAAAAATATATATAAAAGCAATCTGTTTGTCAATATGTATTAAAAAGTAAATATACAAGAAATATAATTGATCGATACTTTAATCTCTGAAATGTGACCGAAATTTTATACTAATAATTCCAATTTTAGAGAATGTTCTTTCATATTCTCAAGTTGAGGGCTTAGTAATAATTAAAGAATCGCAAACTATTTGAATATTTTTACGAATCAGTAATATTACTTTTACACAATTTTAGTATCATCGCTGGAAAAAACGATATACAGTTATTTTTAATGTCTGGCAGATCAGTGATTTTCGACTGACAAAAGTAAAGATTGGGATAAATACGAGTCATGACGATATTTCAATTATAAAACCAGATCAAAAGATCTTTCTAGAAAATTCAATTTCGTATTAAAAAAACTTTTATAAATACAAGACGCTGTTGTGTGAATTCTTTACTTTAGAAAGAATGCATCGCGAGCGGGAATGCCGAGCTATATTCTGTTGTTTAATCAACGATTTACTGCTTGCATCTGCGTTGTTGATTTTTTGCATGCTGCTTTGTGTATGCTGCGTCTGTACTTTATTATCAGCATTTCATTTTCAGTTGTGGAATGAGTTATTGAGCTTGCTGAACTTCTTTCACAATGCACCCACAAAACGGATTTAAAAAACAGTTTTTTCCCCTTTATTTTTTTTCTGTAAATGCCCCAGTCCTTTTTTAAATCTCTTTTTTTGTGTATTAGCTAGCTTATAGTGTTGTATTTAAATTTTGACAATAACTTTTTTTATATACGATTAAAATAATTATATATGTCGAAGCATTGCACTTCCAAATTTTTGGAATCTGCATTTATTTTTTAACTCTCTTTGCAACCCAGCTGACCATAGTATGTGCATCATTTCTTGCTACACATATACATCCATTCAATCAATTCCACAATAACTATATTTAACGAATTACCTATAAAGACAACGTAGAATTGCCGGTAAAAATTCTGGTCTAAAAGTCACATGTTATCGACATTGGATTTCCTATTATTAATTTCTTTATTTGTGAAACTAGGAATACCTCTTTGGACAATATATGCTAAATCATTAGCTCAAAAGAATTGATTCATGCGTTTCCTCTGCTTTCATTTATTTATTAAAAAAAGAAAAAACTATGACACCTTCTGCACGAAGGAAAGAACGTGATGCCAAAGCATTGCATCGGAAGACATCAACGCATCGCAACTATGAAGACACGTATCGTATTTATGACTCTCGTTAATCATGTGTTTTGACTTCAATAGCTTGATTCATTCTAGAAAGTTATATTTCGTTCCACAGCCGCAGCCCCAAACATTTCAATACTATTATTTTCTTATCTCTCTTATGCATAAAAATATGCAGAGAGAAAATATAATAATCGTCGAAAAATTCGAACTCGAGGTCTTAACGAATCTGGTTATTTCAGACCACTTTTAGCCCGAAAAACACATTTTTGGGAGTATATATGCCTGAAAAAATTATTACTAGAAATCCCTGTGAGAATAGACGGATGAAATATGTTATATGTCCTTTATATCAACATTTAGGGATTAATATGAAATGTTGAGTGAAATACATTCAGAGGAAGCTTTCCCGTTTGGCTGCCCGAGTTTGCGATAACTACACTTCTTGACAATTTCTAAGGAACAGTTATGTTTTTCGGAATAATTAAGTGTAGGCAACGATTGAAGAAATGAAACTAAGTACATATTTAGTAGGAAGGATTTGCATTTATTATAGTGCAAAATGGTGCAGATATCGACACATCGAAGAATTAAAAACTTAAAAACAAAAAGATGCTCCTCGGATGATTTCCAAACAGCCACACAAAAATTGATCTTCAGGTCAGAATGATGAGATATGAGTACTTTAATAAGATGTGTGATGGCCATGGACACTACGGCACATTTTGCGTCTGTTCTCCATGCTCTTCATTAAACTATCGAGGAGCTCTTGGAAGATATTGTCCCACTCCTCTCTGAAGGTGATTTTGAACTCTTGCACTGCTCGGGGAGGGATGATTCTTTGTGAAACACGTCTGCCAAGATAATCCCAGGCATGGTTAATGGAATTTAGGTTGGGAGAGTAAGGAGGCCATTGCGTACGGACAATACTTTCACTTTGCAGTGCGTCCGATACCTCAACGCTTCTGTGTGGCAGCGTATTATCGCCCATAAACAAAAAGTCTAGACCTACAGTACCCCTAAAAAAGCGAACATGATCCAGAATAACCTCTCTGAAATACCGTTGCGATGTAGCGCTTCCTTGCTCAAAGATGTGAAGCGGTGTTCTGCCATTGCGCATGATGCCTGCCCACACCATCACGCCTGGGCCGTATCGATCACGTTCACTAACAATCTGTTGTGCATAACGTGAGTGTTTCACGCTCTCTCCACAGTAATTGGTGGCCAGAATCACTTGTCGCACTGAAACGAGATTCGTCTGAGAACATCCCTCTAGAACCAATTTTGGATATCCCAACCAACATGTTCCTTACACCAGCGTTATCTCTCACGTCGATGACGTGGTTGAAGCGGGATGCAACGAATACGCTTCTGTGCATATACACCAACTTGATTTAATCGCAGTGAGATGATTCTTGCAGAAACATGCGTACCAGTAGTGGTTGCAAGGTTTGCAGCAATCTGGTCAGGGGTTAAATTTCTGTTCCTTTTTGCCACGAGAGCTACATAGCGATCCACTAAAGGTGTGTTGTTCCTACCATGACCCCCGGAATGCTTTTGCAAAGCATTTCCACCTTCTTTATTCGCGAGATGACACTCTTTGATACACCCATTGCAGCAGCTACAGTGGTGACACTTTGACCTGCTTTCAGCCATCCAACTGCTCGTCCACAATCGTAGGCACTCAAATGATATCTTACCGACATTTTGCTCTTAATTACTGCAAGAATCAAACAGAATTTCAGAGAAAAAGTTTTTATAACATCCTGCACTATTTTGGGTCAAACATCAAACAGTATGAATTTTTGGTATGAATCATGAGCAAATATGCAATGTCTTTTATACAGATAACGAGTCCTGATCTACCACGCCCTCTCAACTTAAATCTACTTTTATTGGTCAGCTGTCTGAGACGCAATTTTGAATAAATCTCTTGTTACTTAGCAATTGTCAAGCAGTGTACAAAACGAAAACAACTAGATGGATAAAATACGGTACACAGATTTAGCATTTAAACTGCAGATTCTAGTTAAATTTTGAACTAAATCTGTTAAACTGATAGTTGAAAAATCTGTTCTTTAGGATATAAGCAAACGCTATAGCTGAAATAACTGAATTAAATGAAATTTGATATGTGATCTTCTATTAAAACCCAGTTTTCTGTCAAGTTTTGATTTTAATGGCAGATGGAAAAGTATCGAAATTTCATTCTCGGTTTTCTTCCCTGTAATTTCAAGGGGAAACAGAAACAGAATAATAACAGAGGAAAATTACAAACAGCTGATATTTTAAGAAGTCTGGTAGTCTCTGGTTGATTTGCTACAATGTACAGGCAAACAACACCTGCACACATTCCAATCATTACTCCTTTCCTAATCCCTTAACTACAAAAGGGTAAAAGAAATGAAACAGACACGGATACAAACATCGATCATTTATTATCTCATATTTCACATTCCGAATAATGTGACCTCGTTTTCCAAAAATAAATAAAATAAAATAAAATAATAACAATTTATAAATAAATATTAAACAAGATTTAAAAAAACCATTATATGTCCAAAATATCTATATCTATATCTATATCTATACTTATAATAAAGCTCAATGTGTGTGTGTATGTGTTGGCGCTCTACAGGCCAGACCATTCAACGTACAGCTACCAAATTAGGCACGTGTATACCTTGGAGGCCGGAAATGTGCACCTGGGGGTTATTTTTTTGAATTTTTAATTATAATTTTATTTATTTAAAAATTAAGCGAAATTTTGGCGTGATTCTGCTATAACTTCCGAAAATATTACCGCACAAAAAAGATTTTTACATGAAGTTAAAGATCAAAAATGTATCTTTTAAATGCTACCAATGTTTTAACCTTAAAATTAAATTTCTGTTTTTAATGAATTTTTAAATAAATGTGTTAACTCTATTTTTCAACAATTTCTTTCGTACAAAATAAAAATAAACGTTTCGCATTCCTGGGAAAAAATAGCATTCTTCAAAGTGTTGCCATCACATTGATTAAAGCACCAATTAAAAATAAATTAAATCTTTTTGGAAATAAAATTTGCAAAAATATAATTTTCGTCACGTGTCAGAATTTTTGTTGAATTATTGTTTGAGATATTACATAAATTATGAAAAATATTTTGTAGTTCACATAAGACTTAAATACCGAGATATTCTGTTTGCAATACTCATATTCAATAATAATAGTAATGAATAAATGGCAATAAAGATGATAAATAAAATAAAACGCTTGGTTTTATTAAAAAATATCTTTATATTAATTGCAATTTCATCATTTCCACTTTAAATTAAAGTTGACGTTTTACCGGAAATGACAACAAATTAGCAAAATATATATAGTAAATTGAACGAAACGATCTAAACAACAGTGTAAGTTTGGTATGACTATCCAAATTTGAAGATTAAAATTGCTTTGTTTGAGAATCTATTAAGAGACCAGTTACTTAAAATATTTAATTGAAAATTGTAGCCAGCGATAATACTGGCGAACCGGCTGGTCGCCAAAGGCGGCTAGTATTTAATAAATAAGACTTTCAATAGGACCAAAGGGAAATATAAAGAGCATTATGATTATAGACAATATCGTTATATACGAGCTTCGTTATATCTACTTTATTATGGATTTTAGCTATCAAGTTTATATGCCAAATATATTTTATTCGTTGATAAAGCGTCCGGCATCATATACAGATACATAAATGTAAAGATTATGCACTAAAATTCCTCTTTCCAATTTGTTGCCTTTTTCAGTCGTTACATTCACAAACGCTTGAATGCATAAATTACCAGACAAACAGATCATTGATGAGTTTGTATCAAAATTTGATTCTTAATTTTTTTCAATCTAGCATATTGCGTTTTTGAGCTATCTTGTCCAAATGCTTATGGTGTAGATATTGCATTCTCAAGACCAGAACCTGCGACGTTAAGGTCCGTCGCCTCATAACATAACCACTAGACAAAAGTGATCACCCTTGTAAGGAGGCTGTTAACTGGTTTATGAAGCTACCACTACAATGGTTGTTCTGATTTCAAGTTATCGGACTTCGCCCATAATTTGATGCTAATCCATGATTTTAGAGCAAAAGTTTCTTATCATTTTTTTAAAATTTAGCTTATTTCGTTTTTGAGCTATTATGTTCATAAATAAGACGACAGAGATATATAATTCTAAAAATCGTCTAGGTAACTTAAATTGGGAAAATTCATCAAAAAGTCGATGCCAAAATTTTTTGATCCTATTAATAATCTCCTTTCATATACTTCCTCTATGAGTGACCTGGTGTGGTGTGGCGGGGAGAGGGGGGTGCCAGCTCAGGTGTCGTCCTCGTCATCTGATAGCGGTTCAAAATTACGAAGTCAGTCCCAAAATAGCCCTTGTGTTACTTTACAACGGGGCGTTAATATAACTAAACTAAACATCTATGAGTGACTAAAATTCATAAAAAAATGCTTTGAAATATCACATAGTAAGTAAATTGAACGGTTTCTGTGTTTTCCAATAACAAAATTAAAGTAATACTAGATATTTCACTCACTTCCTGAAAATTCTATACTCTTGTCTAACATCAAAGAAAAAATATTATTTTAAGATTTTCAGAACGTAATTGTTACTTAATCTACCAATTTAAATAAATTTTAATTCCTCGATGTTGGTGCCTTGGTATTTTGAGAAAAAATCATTATTTAATATTTCTAGATTACTTACAATAATGATTTATAATTTTTTAAAAAGAAAATAATTAATTAATCTTCATTTTTGGTTCACTAAAAGATGGATTACAAAAAACGAAGTTTTCAGATTTCTGTTTTTTTTTTATAACACTTTTTGATTTAGCTTTTATTATAAACAGTAATCCCGAGAGAGTTTGAAATAAAAAATTTAACTCTATATTTTCAATCTTTATTTACTATTTTCTTCGTTTTTTTATTATTTCGAATAACGTCAATAAAAAAAATAACAACATTCATTAGATATTCTTACAGCGATAAAAATGAAATTGAAGCATTTAATATCAATATTTCTTATCATAATTGTTAAATATGTAGGAAAAAGTTCTACGAAGTGAATTTTTGTTATTCTGTTTAATGGAAGAATCCATGGCTTGGCAACTCTAGCAAATGCCAGCAATAAAAACTTTTCAAAAAAATTAGTTTTTAATGCCACTTTTACCAGTAAAAGGAACTAAACTGACTGATCAATCAAGTGTTTTAAGAATTTCGAAGAAATTTAAAATGACATTTGTCTTCAACATGTCTTTATACTAGCATTCTTTTCCCAAATAAGTTATCATTTTTGTTTTCGGACACTTCTAAATTTCTTTCATTATTTTTTTAATATTTTTATTATTAATTCATTTTTATTTTTAAACTTCAACACAACGCCAATTTTGAAACTTGTGTCACTTAAATTTAAAAATTCTTCATTAATTTCAAAAATTTTTAAACTGATTGTAAAAATTAATTAATGGAAAAGGAAGTAATCTAATCTTTAAATTAATCTAAATATTAATTGGAAGCGCATGTCTCGGAACGATTTTTTAAAATTTTAGCTAGAAAGTTTAATTAATTAAAAAATATTCATATAACCTAAATTTAACTTATATTAAATTTATTACTGCCAGTTTTTGAAATGATTATGATTAATATATTAGTATTATATGTATTTTTATGGGAAGATGCCATTTATGGCATTAGTTTTCTTTTTTAAAATGCACTCCATCGTGAAAAAAAAATTTGTAAATAGAAATATATCCATTTTATTTATTCGACAAAAAAATCGATTTCCATATCAACATATTTAATTAAAGGAATCATGTAGCGTTTCACGGTTTTTGTCAGTTTATCAAAAATTGCATACTTGCTATCTAAATTTCTTCATTCTTATAACAAAAATTAATAATCTATTCAAAAACATTTATTTGAAAAAATGAAGGCGTTTATTTAAATATTTTAAATGAGTTTTCCCAAAATAATTCTGCGATTTCATTTGAAGTAATTGCAACAAAATAAATTGCAAACAAATTTTTTTTAAACATTCGATTTTAAAATAGAATGGAATCAATTCCATTTATAGTTATTTGATATATGCAGCTGTGTATATAATCAAAAGTTTAGCACTTTGATAAAATTTGCATACGTCTGCTCTTTTTTTTTAACAATATGATATTAAATTTACTTATTACATTCTGCTTATTATATGTCGTTACTTGGATGTTAAATCTTAAAAAATTGACGAAAATTGAAAATCTTTTCACTTTTAAGAATCCCAAGGCATTGAAATTATGACTTGTAAAAATTCTAAAGAAACTTTTTACAGGTATGAGAAATATTTGACTATATTTATTTTCGGAACGTTCGAAATACACCATGAAGAAGTCGATTAAATTTTGTTTAATTTTTCTACAATATATAATAATGAATGAAGATGAAATTTAACAGAATTAAGAAGACAAACATTCCTCTCTTTGCATTTCGATAGGAGCTTTAATTTTCGAATTATGAATTTGTTAGTCTAATCTGGTATGATAGTTTAAAATCTGTTTAGGACAAAAATATTAGTTATATTGATTTCCAAATCGCAGCTTTAAACAGTTGCCTGTAGAATTTGATATACTTACAATGATAATTTTGTGAAAAAGGATACAATTAACTTTTTATCAGAAAGCTACAATCATTTTCTGTAATATTATTGCTTTATATCTTATTAAACACGTAGCAAATTTAATACAGGACATATTTAAGCACTTTATGCAAAACTGAAACGTTCTCCATGATACATTGCAATAGAGAATCATGAACTGAGAGAAATTCAGGCCTCACAGTTTATCATTAGTACCATTATAGATAACATTAGTTAACAATGTGCTTAACTAATGGGATCTCTACCAGGATTATAATTTATCTTCTCAGATAAAGCAATCATACAATACGGCCACAAAACAATGAATGCATCATCGTAATTCCCTATTGTATTTCTATTTTGTATTCCGCTGGTGTATTATGAAATCTTTACAGATACAGAATTTCTTGTGAAAAATAAACAAAAAAGCATTATTTTCTCTAATTTGGTAAAAGAATCCTTTAAATATCGATCCTTATTCAGAGTACCATCTTACTTCTAATTACCGATTTATGTGCCTAAATGGTCGAATTGCTATGTCAGTAACTCTATTAAGAAAAAAAAAAAGGAAAAAAGGAAAAAACATTTTTGAAGTTTTAACCAAATTCAATTGCTAGAAACTATTTTTCATGTTTGCAAAATATTATGAAACAAAAGTTGGATATTAATGACAGTTTTGTGGTTATTAATTAGTTTTTTATTATTAATCAAAAACTACGCGTATATATATTTAAAAAGTATTAGTTTATCTTTTGTACTGCCATTCCTACCGAATGAAAATATACTTTTCAAATTACTTCATTCGCTTCCGAAATGCTATTCGCTACATTTAATTAAAATGTATCATTCATTAAAATATTTATAAATACAGAAAAAAAATGGGTTCTGGTGGTTAGCAAAATAATTTATTACAATTTAATTATTTTTAGAAGCAGCTAGCTGTAAAACTCATTTAGTGGTAATGATAATCTTATTTTAATAAAAAAATTAAGTTTTAGCCGACTATGGTTTTGAACATTTTACATTAAAAGTAATGAATTGTTTTTTTATGTTTTTCAAAATACTTTTATTTAATTTCATTTGTCATTTCTTAGAGGTCTAGTTTTTAAATGCATTTTACTTTTGCACTTATGACATTGAAATTACATAGCCATCAGCAATTGATACTTGATAGGTGGATTTAAATAAAATAAAAGCTGTTGACTTTTATTTCTTTCTTAATTAAACCGTACATTGTGACAATACAAAACATAACCGTAGATGCAAAGTTACCACGAAATTAGAGCATGGGTTTCCACAAAGAGATGGGAAACTCCCTAGTACTGGTCAATAGTGGTGGAAGTTCGAGGGGGAAGGGGTCTTGAAGGTCTTTCATCCTCCATTTGTACTGAAATTAAATGGTAATTGACATAAAAACTGAATGGACAAAAAATATATTACCTGCCTTAATATATACCTCAATAATAATATATATTAATATATACCTTAATAATAATATATATTAATATATACATTAATATAATAATATATATTAAATATATTACCTTAACACTTTTATTATACATTGTTTATTAATATTTATGCAAAAAAATAACCTTGGGACGTTTCCCTAAAACTTTTTTGCATACTCTCCATTATCCCATCTTTCTCCTGCAATAAAATTGAAGATGGATAAGTTGTAACCGTCAAGAGTGATCAGATTTTTTTTTCTTCCATATCCTCGTTCAAGAGCGTTTAGTGGTTCTTAACATAAACAAAGAAACCGATTAGGTATTTTCAGTGCCTTTTCCCCCTATAACTTTAAACGTATATTTGATACACCAAGCTACAATTCCAGCAACAAGATCATACACCAAATTTTATCTATCTAAATCATTGCATTTTTGAGTTATTGTTTTTACATGTATGCAAATGTACAGACCAAAAGACGATAATCCTCTCAACAGTTGACGGTTTAATACACATCTGTATTTTAGATAAAATTGTGTATCAAATTTTACACATTTAATATGTTTTGTAGTTATCGTATCCACTTGCTCTTAGACAGATAGACAGACTTCCTATGAAAGGATACAAGAAGTATGGAATACAAAAAAAAATATGAGTGGATACTTGGAATGCATGTGAATGGATACAGAAATGCAACATCTCACAAAATCATATAACTTTGGTGCAAAGAGCACATATTTAATTTTACCAGTCTATAAAAAATTGCTTTTTATTTATCGTGTCGACAATGAGACATTATTCCCCCCCCCAAAAAAAAGAAGAGTTTTAATAGCCACCTTTGGCAACCGATTGGTTCGCAGGAAATACTGATTTATTTACTTTCAATTAAATATCTTATGCGTAGCTTGATATTTATGATTCCTTCAAGAAATAAATTTCAGATATTGACAGGTCAGCAAAGAGTGAAATTGTGTTCTTTTGATAGCCTTATACTTATTCTATTCATTGTGCATATGAACTAATGTATTCTAGTTTCATGACATCAAAGTGCTATTAAAGGCGTAACTGTCAGTTCGTATAACGTTTTCGGTTCTATATCAATTTTATATTCTAATTCCCTATGCGAATCATACAGATATTAAACAGAATTATTCTTTCTTAACTTTCAAAAGTGAAAAAAAATAATCACATGATTAAATATTTTAAGAAAAACAATGAAAACGATTTTAATCTCAATTCAAAAAAGAATTGTCGTGAAAAAAATTTGCAGCGCAATTAATATCATAATTGATAGTAATATCAATAAAATAATTGATGTCATTAATTTTTTTTTTTAATTTTAAAATGTTGTAAAAACAAGTTTTCTATTATAATAAGTTCGAGGGTTATAATAGAACGTTATAATAAGAGAATAATGCCAAAAAATGTCACTTAATTTTTAATTAGAATCTCGAATAAATGTAACAATCCGTCACATATGGTGCTAACTCATTCATTTTTATTACTAATGTTGAATGATATAGATTAATCAAATCTGAAACGTTTACATTTGTTGAGTTTTATTTAAAACTTTATACAAAGCGCCATTTAATAAAAATTTGTTAAAAATGACAGATACCAATTAATTTCAGATACCAATAAATTTATGAGGCAAAATTTCTCTATTTAAAATTTTTAGGAGAGAGGATCACAGTATATTTCTATTTCTAATATTAGAAACTGGTTCCATAAAGAAATAATTATTGAAACTACACGACTGAAAAAGTTTAGAAAAATTAGACCCGAAAACGGTAAGAAGCACAGAATGACTTTTGAAATGATTAAATAAAGCTTGAAATACACATTTTATCTAAAATATCGCATTATTTGATATAACATTGTTCTATTTAATGTCTTCCAACGCTAAATAATAGTACTGTGGGGAATAATTTCTAAGAAACGAGATTACATTTCGTTACTTTTTCTCATAATAATCTTTTTTTTTATCATATACGGTGTTAAAAGAGTTTTTTCACATCATTCTTGTTTTTCAACATGTAATTTTTGGCTCCGATTCCGAATCACTCTTGCCTAAGTAAGGATTTCTATTTATAATGTGTAGTTTAAACTCAGATTTATTGATGCTATTTAAATCATTAGGATGATAGTAATTAATAATAGACCGTTCAATATTATACTTTGAGCTTCCATTATTTTTTACTTGATGGAGATTGAAGTTTACCAGACAAAAAATAATGGTTCTATTTCATCAAAAAAAGTTATTGGCTATTAATTTCCTGTTAATATCGTATAAACTATTCTATATTAGATTTTCATTTATTATTTACTAGCCGCCTTTGGCGACCAACTGGTTCCTGGACCTTAATGTTCGTTTAAATTTTAATAATTAAATATTTTACGCAATTCCTACTTTAATAGATTCTTCAACAAAATATTTTAAAACTTCAAATTTTGATAGTCATATAATTCACTCATAATATTATAAAAGCCTTCAGTCATAACGTAAAATGTATCTCTCTAATTTTCTGTTAGCTCCCGTGGAATTTATGCTTTAAATTAAAGTGGAAAGAATTAGTCTGCAATTAATATAATAATATTTTTTACTGAAACAAAGCATTTTTTTATAATATGATTACTGATAACAGAGTCACTGAGCGTTTAAACTTTATGGGCACTAAAGAATATCTTTCTTAATTTATGTAATATCTCAAGAATTTCTCAACAAAAGTTTCTCAGATTCGTCATGAACAGATCGATTAATTAACAATGTTTAATTTGAAATGTATCAAACATTAAGAAAATAAACTGAATCGTTTGAAATAATCGGTCGAAAAATCTTAAGCCTAGCCTCATTACTGTTGGGAAAAAAAACTGAAGCCTTACTCATTTGGCGGTGGGGAAAATGAAAAGATTTTTTTGGCGGCAAAGTTAGTTTTTAATTAATAATTAAAATTCTAATTAAAAATTCGAAAAAGGGACCCCAGGTGCACATTCCCGACCTCTAAGATATACATGTACCAAATTTGGTAGCTGTAGGTTAAATGACCTGGCCTGTAAAGAGCCAACGCACACACAAACACACACACACACATTGAGCTTTATTTATAAGTATAGATGATATTTAGTAATAGAACATACAATAATCATAAAAAAAAATCAAAATTTTTCTTGAGTAAAAATAAGATTTCATAAAAGAATTAAAAATTAATATTTTCAGAAGATTTTCTGACTTTGAATAAAACTTTGTTAGATATTTATCTGTTTTAAATCGGTATAACTTGAAAAATGCAAAGAACTGGAAGGATAAAATCTGGTATGCTGATTTGACTAGGAAAAAAATGAAGAATTCTATTAAATTTTAGATGAAATTAGCAGTAGTCTTCAACATTGTTTATATGTTCGTAATTCTGCATCATAAAGAAGTACCAATTTTTAATTTTTAATCCGTCAAAATACTGTTTCGACGTGTTATTTAGTGATATATGAGCTTGTTGCTTCAAAATGGCAACAAGTTAGATGAGGGAATGTAGTACATGATCGTTACACACAAAATTGTATATCTTTGAATAATTATGAGCTGTCTGCTAGTTTGTCTTTTAGTGTGTTTATGAGCATCAAATATACAACAGCCTGGAGACATGAAATTTGGTACGTCACCTTGTCAGTTGAATTGTACATCTGAATCAAATCTTATATATCATTGGGTCAGAGTGAATAAATACAAAATGCATTTTCGATTATCTTTATTATGTGACGAAACACAACTTGAAACAGTCTGTGTTGTTAAACATACAAGAAAGGGAAATGAAGGCATAATTTATTGCTACAATAAATCAAATATGAATATTGCAATATAAGAGCCATGTCACAAAAGTTTTTTTTTTTTTTTTTTTTTTTTAACAGCGTTGAGATAATTTTAAATCTTGCATATCTATAATTTTTTACACTCTCTGCAACAAATTCTGTGAAGATATTTCATTACATTATTAAAAATAAACTGATGAAAATGAATTCATGAAATAAATTACTACGTTTTATGAAATAATTAATTGGAAATCCAACATTGTATGTAAAAGTCATAACAAAACTTCAGACTGTTTTTAAAAACAATTAATAATAAATGAGTCAATTTTATTTCAAAATTACTGGAAATAAATGAAAGTTTATAGATAATACGGTGTTGGATTTAGGAATTTTGTATCCCTATTTACTGCATATTATGAAATCCCTCTGTTAATAATCTGGTCAATTTGCATTGACATTTCAACACGAGTCTTGACCAAAATGTATATTATTTAATTTAATTTTTTTAAACTTTGATATCTTTGTGCAATACATATATTTTTACTTGCATAGTTATTATATTCGGGACTACACAGAATCCATCCTAGTTTGCGTACGATATTTTATAAGTAGACGATAGCTCTTTATAAATACTATAATAATAAATAAATAAACATAATGAAAACAGAGGGAAACTTTAGGATATATATTTGATAGAAATTTTACAATAATTCGAAAGTTTTAAGATTCTTAAGAGTTTTATTTTTCTATAAATGTATTTATTTGAGAACCAGGCTGATATATTTTTATTCGATTTATTTGAAGTATCCTTTAGCTATAATGGCTTTAGGCAGCTGCCTAATCTGCCAAATTGGAAATTTGCTGCTGATTTGATCAAGACGAAAAGGGATGACTATGTATGACCAGCTCTTCAGCACTTGATTTAGTTTTTTTTTTAAATTTTTTTTTGGGGGGGGGCTTATAATCTATTGCAGACTTTAAACAGGAACATAATTTGATTTCTTTCTGTTTCTCTCGTATTAAAATGGAATATCTTTTTCTCTTCATTTTATTTCCCAAATTAAAAATTCTTAATAATTTGCTTGTATTAATAGAAAAATAATTAAATTTGTTTTTAACAATTAATTAAATTTTTGCTAAAGATAATTATTATTGTTATTAAAATAATTATTTAATTTATTTAATCAATGTCATTTAATAAAAGGAAAAGAGAATGAAGAAGAATAAATTAATTATTTGTTTATTTTATTTGATTAATTGTTATTGTTACTTGAATTGTTTAACTTTTTAATAAGTTCTTTAGTTTCAGAATGGCATTCTACTCTGCATTTATTTATTCATTTTTTTCGTTAGTAATTTTTTTTTTTGAAAATGTATTAAAATTTCTTAACTAAGCTTCCATCTTGTTGAGAATCGGCAGTTTAAAATATAAATAGACAAATCTAAAGAGATAATTTTTTTTAAAAAAAATGATTCCAAGCATTCAAACATTAATGTGTTAAGATAAAAGATGTTTTCTTATATTATGAATGAATTTCAATGTGATCGTCTCTTTTGTTTTTTTAAAAAGAAGAATTAATTCATAAAAGAATGAACCAAAAACAATCCTATTTAATTTCAGAGGGTTAATTCCTATTATCGCTATTTTAACAAAGCAAAACATTATAGACGTGTTTACTACATTATGTATATAATATTTTTTTCTGCCTTCTATGCATCATTTCTTAATTGTTTTTTAATTTCTTAATTGTTTTTAAAGATAACGAAGTAAATTAATTATGACAAAATTCAAATAAGCATGATACGCCTAGACTTAATGCAATGATTTTAGTAAAATACTTTTAAATGCAGTTGAAAATAACAAGGTTAAGAAGATAACTACGAAGAAAAATGCCATTAACTGGATATCTTATTGTTTGGGTTTTTTGTATGAATTATAGTAGGAGTCGTCCCTTTTAAAAATCTGATATTTATACATAATACTTCTAAAATATAGTAAAATATATACAAAAAATTTCTGTTTATTTAGCACTGTTTTAAAAATAAATGGAAAGGAAGAAAAATTTTCAAATGATGACATCTTGGATTCAAAATCTGACTAATGGCCAGAACAGTCTTCCTTAAAACTATTCAGGAGTTTGAAAACATGTTGACTTGTTGTAAAAAAAATAAAATAAAAATAAATCTGATTGGTTTAGTCACAAACATGAACTGCAAATGTTCTATAAATAGAACGTTAGCAAGTAAAGACAAATCTCTTATGCATTTAAATTATGTATATAGGGTTGAACCAACCACTTTTGCTTTCAATAGAAAGTATGGAACCCAATTTAGGGCCAATTTTTATGTTAGTTGGGGCAGATATATTGCTGTCATGAAAATAGAAATTCGAAATCCGGACCGGCCCGTGCGGGAACCGTATCGTCCGGTAGCTGTAACCACGTTTGGGCAATCAGTCAATCTTCCAGCAAAACCTTTCCCGAATGTTGATTCGGTCGTCTTGGTAACCGCTTGGATGCAGGGCGGAGGCAGTGGGCATGCGCGGAAACGAAAGGCTAAAACCTCCGAAGAACCTCTCACATTCAGTGGCAAACGGTCAAAAGCGAACGGCTGAAGGGTCCGAAAACTGTTCAGGAGGGACAGCGCCTAGGAAAAATCATTTTCCCTGCACTTAGCCGTCGTAGGTAAGTCATGCGGTTGCTTTTTTTTTCTCCCTTTTGATTCGCATTCGCTGCTTTTATTTTTGTTGTCTCTTAGAACAGATCTTGTTTCAGTGATGTTGCACGACCTCAGAGAAAAAAATTAAAGATTGTTTTAAATATCTTCGTCCTGCATTGGAATTGTAAGTTCACCTTTTGACATTGAGGTGTATCGTGTGCCAGGGAACAAATATAAATTTAGGGGGTATTCCGTTACGGGATTGTGCGGATTTTTTTAATGTGTTTCGAGGTGCTTTCGTCTCGGTGTGTGCACAAGTTATAGAATGAGTGGAGGGATTGGAATTCACAGGACAGTGGGTCAGGAGGTCAGAAGAACATGTGAATTTGAATGCTGCCAAAAATTAAAGAGGACATTTTTGTGTTGTTTTAAAATTTAGTTTGTATTCATTTTTATGCTGCTTTTTTTTTCCTTGAAGGTCTTTATCTGAAATAAATTCCAATCTTTTTAGCTTTTATATTTTAAGGCTAGGAAATAAATTACAAAGAATTAAGAAAATGATTTAAATAGGAATTTTAATATTCTATAAAACTCTTTAAACTGCAAAGATATTTTTAAAACCCATGTCACAGTTTTATGGTATATTCTTCTTTGTATTTAATACATTTCCTCTAAGAAAAATAATTTAAGATTAAGATTTTTTTGTATTTTTTAAAATTTATATTCATCTAACACGGTAATCTTCCTTGCAAAAATGACTTACATTTCTGGACTTAAATTATTCCGAAATAATTTTTCTTTTATTTTTATTCTAAAACAAAAATTTTTAAATCCTAAAAATATTAACAAAAAGTCGACTTACAAAAACACAGAAAAAGACTTATCGCAAATATCATATTCATGTAATTTTTCGCATCAAATATGAATTTAAAAAATAAAAACTTGAAAAATAAAAACAAATTAAAATTTATGCCCTTTCAGCTTTCTATAGAATGTTTCTTCGATATGTAATATGATATATAAAACGTTTTTGTACCTTAACAAAATCGGAGGCAAATGTAGAAATTATAAAAATGGACTTTCATCCATTTTAACCCATTTCCTTCAAACTATTACAATGCAGTTCCGACATGATGATAACATATTTTTTTTATGTTTATCGGTTCCCATCCTCAAGTAAATATATTATTTTGATTATGTATTAAATATCTCAGAATACAAATAATATTTTAGGTATCGTAATTGTATCTTCTATAAAATTATTTGAAATTATAATTTCGCTACGTGCATTAAATCTTATTTGAAAACTAATATTATCTCTTTGATAGTAAATTCGAAAATTTGTTTTAATGGGAAAATGTTCGAAAGCCCAGTAAAAATTTTGTTGAATATTTTATCATTTTATTCTAATAAAAATGCGAACCGATACTGTTAACTCAAGCGCAAAATAAAATATGTCTTCAATCATAGAAAATCGCTAAAAAGTATTTTAATTAATAATAAATCCTATGGGTTGTATTTAACCTGCGCATACAGTAATACTTATCCGATATATATAGTCTACGGCGTATTTTCTTCAGTACCAGTAATATCATCACAAATTAAAAATTAATTTGAAAATCAACATATTATCATATTTTAAAAATAATTGTATGTCAATTCACGTATAAATAGGAATAAAAATGGAGATAAAAATTTCTATATTCTAATTTAGTGTCTGTATAGTTCTTTCCACCATTTTCTATTTTTTAGTTAAAGTTAATAATTAAATTCATTTTCGCTTATATAATTCAATATAATTATATTTTCTCTGTATATTTTGAGTGCGATAGGTTTTATATTTATAGGATTTCTTTTTCAGTTTCAATATAAAACTCTTATTTTTAGAATACTGCAAATAAGTTTTTTTAATTAAATTATTTTCGATAAATATTACATTTTCTTTTTTTCAATCAACATTATTCATTATTCAAATTTGAAATAAAAATATGATAGAAAGTTTCGAAAACTAAATATTTTTGAAACCGTTTCTTGAATCGAAGTTTATTGAATTGAAATTTCCTGAATTGAAATTTGCATTTTGAAAGTCTATTTCACAATTAAAGAGATTAATAAGCATTTCAGTAGCAAATGAATGCTGAAACTCTATTGCATTAAACGACGCATAATAAGAAAAAAAAAATATTGAAATTTTTAAAAAAATTTATGAAAATAAAAATTATTGCTTAATAATTATTTATTTAAATGTTGTCATAAAAATGGTTTTTGTTTGGCAACATGCCTCGAAGATATTGAGAAAAACATTCTAAAATCACGAATTTTTTTAAATTAATTATAAATTTAATAGAGATGTTGAAAAACTCTCCTTGTTGAGCATTTATTATTCAAGAAGTAACTACATCTCAAAGTTAGTAGTACTGAATTGCACTTGCTGCTCCTTTGAGTGTTTTGCATTATGTGATTTACCGATAATGTGTCAGCTTAAAATATTATCATGGCAAAAAAATTAGTTGAATTTATGAGTATCTGTTCTTAGAAAAACGCATTCAAATTGCTCAAGTGTTGTTTATTTCTGTTTAATAATGACAGACATTAAGAAAAAAAATTAGCTATATTCAGATATTTTGTAATCATTAGAAGACTCAATTTGCGATGTTGAAAACATTTAGAAACTACCAAGATTATTGAATGATGTTAGTAAAAACTATCCACGTTTCAGATAGACTTTGATTTGGTTTGTATTTACACACATGCAGGTTTTTTCCTTTATTCATATAGGAAAATAAATATAAAACATATTTTTTTATTTAAAATAATGCATTTTTATATTTATTTTCTCTAAAAAATCACATGTTTTGTTTTTTTCCTAAAATTTTCGATATTTATGGAATAAAATCAAATTCTTAAGTAAAAGAAAAATAATCTGTACAGAAATATGATATTTATGTAGTTTCAGTATGAATCCAAATGCTTTTCTTTTTGAAAATTTTCATTAACTTTTATGATGTATTTCCGTCCGTCAGCTGTCCAGAATCTATATTATTTCTAACTTCTGATAAGATGTTTATACAATAGACTATTTTTCTCATTTGCATGTAAATACTGGAGTTTGATATGCTTTGAAAATGAATTATAACAGTATTTTTCATTAAACAAGTATACAGAACTTTAATTATGATTCTTAATGCGTATATAATGTTCCTTAAATGCGATTTTCTGACGATTTAAAATTGTAATGAAGAACAGAATAAAAATCGAGAGGGACAGATGTGAATTAATCAAAATTCTCCAAGGGAAATCGTCCTAAACTCTTCTCAAAGTTAAAAAAAAAGAAATACTTTTATACTCATGACCTAATATTTAAATCAAGTGATGTATAAGTAGTTAAAGTATTTTTAATTTAAAGGTTCTATCACTTATAAATAATTGTTTCGAAATGGCTTTTCGTTCGCCCATGAATAAATTTGTTTATCTACTATTGTATTTGGCTTAGTGAATTACAGATTACCGAGAAAATATTCTTGCAGATGTATGTAATTAGGAAAATGGAAAACATACAATGAATAGAATAAAATATGTTGTAATCCTTTATAAGGTAGGATATGTAATAATTTGATGCCGATAGTTGAAACATGTTTACAAACATTTGAAAAGAAGTTTGATTATTTGATATTTTGATGTTAAACATATTAAAAACATGATATATGCAAGGATAAATATAACATGGTTAAGAAATTGAAAAGAAAATTACCAATAAATTATCGGATGATTGATGATTGATTGAAATTCCATTCTTTAAAAAGTCAAAGTGCATACAATTTTTATCACATAAGGTACACATTAAAAGCAATTTTATTGAAAATATGAAAATTAAGATGCTTTTTTAATTTATAAAAGCAGATTGACTTTACTCAATATGTAAATAAACTATTTTGATTGAAATTCTGTCCTTTATTTCATTTTTAAAAAAATAAAATTTGTGCAAAATTTTTATCACATAAAATACATGTCAATAGCAATTTTATGGGAAGTATGAAAATCAAGAAGTTTTTAATTTAAAAGGACAAGACTTCTTTATATATATATATAGTTTTGATTGAAACTCTGCTCTTTATTCTAAAAAATAATTTAAATATATACATAATTTTTATCACATAAGGTATATGTTAAAATCAGTTTTATATGAATTACGGAACTCAAGGAGCTTTTTAATTTAAAAAGACAAAATTTTTAAAACAATAACACTTCATATTAAGTTCAAAATATCTGAAACAATTAATCGATTAAACTCGTTTTTAATCTAACATATTATAATTCACTTCTAACATTAAAAATTTTTTTATTTGAATTATCTTGATAAATTATTTTAATTATATGTATTCTCATTCGTGATGATCACGATTTTAAAGGTATTTTGCATTTTTATCTCATTTATATCATGAAAGGCTTTGCATTATAATGGCGGGAAACAAAGGTAATAATAATAATAATAACGTGAATTATGTATTTAGTATTTTCTGTGTCTCCGCTATGAAATTTCCTGATAGAATTCTCTGAGCAAGCAAAATTAAAATTAAAAAAACTCCATAACATGTTAGACTTTCAAAGAAACATTTTGCAAAAGAAAGACACTTTGGTATTCTTAAAGCAAATGCTAATGCCTGTAAATAATAATAGAAAATTATAAAAATAACTTTAATTTAATTTTATGAAATTCTAACATAATTCTACATTTATTTAAAACATTTTCATTTCAGATTTTAAAAAATTTAAATATATAAAGGAATAATTTCTAATAATAAGCTGAATTAGTTTAAAGTTACATCAACTAATTAAAACTCTACACATTAGATATTATTCTGGTAGTATTAATTAAATGCAAAAAGAGAAATTATGTTATGCTATTTTATTAATGCAATTAATAAATCAATATCAACGAATCATTTTCAATAAATTTTCTAAGTTTATTTAGTTTTTTAAAACAGCAATGATTACTTTCTTTCAAAAATTCTAGGAATAATTAATTTTTTAAATATACTTCCAAATAAAAATCAAACTTGCTTATAAAAATATTCGTGGTTAGTTTTTACAAAAATTGTACGAATCATTCGAAAAAGTAAGAAAAAGTGATCTTATATAATTATACTCTTGTAATAAATACAATTTTAACTATAAATTTAAATAATAGATAATATTAAAAATTAGCATTTTTTCTCCAGATTTATTTTTAAAAAAAATTTGTATAATACATTGAAAAAGGAAAAAAATTCCAAAGAGAGCTATTTGGACAAAAAGAGCTAATGACAAAAGAGCTAAGTTTGACTAACAGATTGCAGAGCATTGTTTCGAGATAGCGTCATTTATTTTCAATTGGAAATATGTATATTTTTATAAATTAAATCTATAATACTATACAACATTATTACTTACAAAACAAAACAAATTTGCTTGAAAGAATCCCTTACATTCATAAATCAACTATTATCGATTTCAGTTGCTGTTTCTTTAATTATTAATTTCTTTCATATGAATTTTAATCAAGCATAATAAAAATTTCGAATGTGACATAACTTTTGAGGAAAGTAAGTATTTTTTTAAAATATTCCATTCTAATTACAAATTTTTATCTTGATCTGCTTTTTATATTAATATTTGTTACAAAAATATAATAGTATTTTGAGAAATGACATCCCAGTTTCTAAGATCAAAATCAGTAATTAATAAATGAGATATTTAAAATTTCCTATAAACAAATTCTAAATTCTGCTTGGAATTATCTTAACGTTTGATAAATCCAATTTTTAAATTAAATTTAAGAAATATCATTTTCCTTCTGTATTAAGGCTTCATAAGTATTCATATTCTTTGAATTACTTAAAGATCAAGAAAAGTCTTCATTTTTAATTAAATATGACAAATGTTTTAACGATATTAAAACTATAAAATTCGTTCTTAATTTTTATGGAAAATTCTAGTCAATGGTTTTATTAAAATAGTTTAATATTCTACACATTATTGAATAAATAACAAATGTATTGTTTCATTATCAAAGATTTAACGTTTAATGTTATAGCTGAGTTTTTTTTTAATTGCTTCATTCGATAGTAGTTTTATATTATGCATTTAATATTTCTTTTCCATATAGCAAAATTATTTTGATTATGAAACGTAAATGTTGAGCCAAGACTAAAAAATATTTTTGTTAACTAATTGTGTTCTGTTTTGAGACAATGAAATAAGATAGCAGGATTTCTTATCATCAAGAAGATCGCCTTTATTCGAATGGTCAAATTTTGATGTGTCAGAGCTTGTTCTTCTCGTAGAAACAAATAATTAATTTTTATTTCGCGTTAAGCAGAATGGTAAATAAATCCAAAATTAATGGTATCCAGAATTTTAATAGAAAATTCTGTATTGAATGTTTCGCTTCGTATCTGTAATGTATTCTGTAATGCTGTTTCGTATTCTGTAACGCTTCTGTAATGCTTCGTTCGTATTCGTATTATCTGTAATGTATTCTGTAATGCTTCGTTCGTATTCTGTAATGCTGTTTCGTATCTAGGTGGAAAGAATTGCTCAATTTGAAATAATATGAAAGTATCTAAATTCATTCTTAATCTTTTTTATTCTTTTAAAGAGACTTGGATGTTTGTCGATGTTCATATCTTTGCAAATTAATAAGGAATAATTTTCTTGATAAATGTTTTATTCTGAATGGGAATATAATTTCAAAAAAAAATAAATAAATAGAAATATTTTTGAAGTTGGATTTAAATGAAATTTAGTTATTTCCTAAAATCCATTATATACCAATCAAAAGCAACCTAAATTTTTCAATCATTTTATAAAAGCCATCTAATATTTGTGTCCAAGTAAAATGGGAAATTATTTTATCTTTAATGAATGACACATTTGGCATTTTAAATGCTAGAGGTTTCAAGAGTGACCGATCTTTAGTTCGATATTATATAAATTATCTGGAGAATCATATAATAATAATAAATACACTAAAGAAATTTCTTTAAATTTTGATGTTTCAAACGTTTTTGGAAATGGAGAAAAGATAGCTCAACGAAAAGGAAAAAGATAAATTATTTACTTTTTCGGGAAGATTTTTTTTAAATGAATTACATTATTTCATGGCTCATATGAGGATTTTAAAAATCCTTTAATATTAAATTCATTTTAATATCCAGATTAAATTAAGATTAGCTAAAAATATTTCCTTTCCAAAATTCATGAAATTGGCCACTTTTATAATGATCCATTTCCTTCTAAAGTAAAGCACCGAATCCGAATGTTTTTGTTTGAGAAAAATACTGATGATATTCTGATTTCTAATTTAGCAACTGCATTATAAGACTTTTCTTTCAATTTAATTCCTCACTCATATAAGTTAAAATTTCATTGGATAAAACAACAAGTACAAAGTCCTAAAAATAGCTTCACATGAAGTTTTTTCTGCTGATCTGTCTTCGTTAATTTCTCAGAAAAGTCTTCTGATGATTTTTCGTCTGATTCAGCGCTGAAGGATTGAAATATTTTTGCGCGTAGATGCAGAAATAATGATGGATACCTAGTCATTCCATGAAATCAAATTCTCATAATCAGTTCCTCTGAAAAAAATTTATTGAAATCTTTTCTAGAGGTGGGCATCTCATTCTAAATGACAAATGATTTGTCTAGATTAAAAATTTAAGCAAATTCTTTCTCGAAATGCATAGCACTATCCATCTATCTACTGAGAAAAATGTAATTGCAAATATATTTGTAAAATTGAAAGAAAAATTTTCGAAGCTTGTCAGAGGAGATAATCAAAATGTATTCAAGAACAAGAATTTTCATTCGACTTTGGGGGGTTAAACTTGAAATGCAAAATAAACAAAATTCAAAAAGGATATTTAAAAAGAGCAAAGAAGTGGAATATTTCAGACCGAAAGCTCTGAAAATTAATTGCAATTTTGTTCTAACTAAGAATTTATAAGTTTGCTATATTATAAATCATTTTTAATATAGCAGAAGTGTTTATTAATTTTATTTTAATTTAAATTAAGCATAATTTATTATTTTAAAGTATAAAATTAGCTTTTTTGCATTAATTTATCTATAATACAACAGATATTGAGTATTACATGGATCGAAACATTTGCCATTATGTGTAATTAATATTATTTATTTTAAAATATATATATAAATTATGTATGATACATAAATGTATAACTACAAATAGTTCGATACAACCAGTTTTAAAAAATTTAACACAATAACGTTAACATTTTTTTTCGAATTTATTCAAGATTATAAATTAATTTTAAGAAATTTATAAAAGATTATTAGTTGTCTTCTAAATCGATAAAGAAAGTGAAATACTTTTCTTTAGACGAATGTGTATTTTATAATTGCAAGTGAAATTATTCTTGATTGTTCAGTTTCTTAAGAATAAACTATTGTTTAAATTATAGTTGCTTTTTTAATTACATAAAGGATTATGA
The DNA here is from genome assembly GCA_026543865.1 of Argiope aurantia. Taxonomy (NCBI): domain Eukaryota; kingdom Metazoa; phylum Arthropoda; class Arachnida; order Araneae; family Araneidae; genus Argiope; species Argiope aurantia. The sequence goes on from JAPMOR010042416.1 coordinate 84,318, forward strand.
GTTTTTAACTTCCTTATGCTATATAAGAAAGATCGTGCAGTTTCATTAAATTTCTCTGAACTTTCGTAAAGTCTTACGAGCTTTTATATGCATGATTCCCTAGTTCTATATTACCGCAAATAATCAGGCTAAAAAAATGAAAGAGTTTTTAATTCATAAAAGATAGTTTAAAATGGAAATTTATTCCATTACTGCGCATTAGAACAATGAATCAGACGTTACACATTCTTCCCACAATGCATTCGCTTTCTATGAGTATACCTTATCTACTCACAAATACTAACATCTCCAACTGCAGCTTTTGACTCCGCAATAGCTGTGAAGCGGTCGACATAAACGGATTTAATGTGCAACTACACTGATTCGATCACATAAAATTTTCCTGGAATCAGATCTCAGACTCGAGAAGCGCTGGTTTTGAAACCGAGAAACTGCAATAAAGCCACAATCCTCGACAAATTCTATGCTTCTTATTCTCTATAAATAATTTTCTACAACACCATATTGTAGAAAAAGTATTAGAATTGTTAGTTCAGCTATTTTTTTTTAATATTTTCCTGGAAAAATTCTGAATATTTATCTTATTACTAAGCTTCTATTTTATTCAAAGTTTTTGACAGAAAATATAAATTATTATAAAAACTTTTTTAGGTGTAAAAAGTGCATATTTCTTTCATTTGAAGTATTCTCTACTTTAAATATTCAGTCTTTATTTTAAATATAAAAGAAACGTGAAATTAATTTTTTTTTCTCAAATGTGATACCTCTGAATATATCATTTCACGATCCAAATGAAAAAAAAATCTAACTTGCTTAAAAGTAATAGTTATAAAAAAGCTTTAAAATTATTAAATAAATGCCTTTCAATTGAAACCACACAAATACATAATTTAAAAAAAAGCGAGAATTTCAAAAAGCGAAAAAAAAATCATGAAATTTTATCTCTAGAAACATGAAACATACCAAGGGGGGTTTTTTTTTTTTTTTTTTTTTTTTTTTTTTTTTTTTTTAACAACCAAGATCGCAATATGCTACTTAGAAAAAAGAAATCAAAAGCTGTATATAAGGAAATTGGGTTCGATATTTCCTGATTCCTATGAAACTGGTTATATCTTCGTTTCCTTCCAATCTTTTAAGCTTACGAAATAATTTGGTAATAATTTTGAAATTAAAAATTGTTTTAATTACGCTTGTTGTTATTTCTTTTGTTTTCAAATATGTCTTCAAATCAAATCTTTTTATTGAATCTAAAAAATAATTGTGAAATTCCTCATAATTAGTTTGAATATTAAGACATTGGGTAATTCGTTCCCGGAGAGAGATGCAACTTTATTTCACTTTGAAATTTTTGCAAAATTATGAAATTATGATCTTTTTGTTTATTTTACTCCTGCTAATTTTTGGATGATATTAAGTACGAATGTTTCAGATGAGATTTTTAATATGGATGTTGAGAAATTTATTCATAAAGCACTACGAATATTTATAAATTATTTAAAATACTAAAAATGAACAAACTTCTTTGAACTCAAGTTAAAATGATTTATCTAACTTTAATTGAAAATATAATTTTAGAAAAGGAAAGCATTTCAATTTAATATAACAATCAAAATTTGAAAACAAAATAATATTATTTAAGCACTTAATCTGGCAGGAAAATAAAGCTTTTGAGTTAAATAATATAGGAAAATATAAATTCTAAGAATGAAGATTTCACATTTGAAATTTGGTTAGTTTAATTCGCATTTAATTGTATTTGGAACTAATCACTAGTAATTGAATATTTAAGTAATTAAGACAAAATTGAAAGAATTACCTATTCAGTAAGGGCTAAATTTTTATAATTGGGATAATATGAAATTTTATTTTATAAAATTTGAAATTACTCTTGTCTAAGATGTTAGTTTGGAGAAACTAACATCTACTTTAGAGAAACTTCATTTTAATAATCTTAAATTTTATTAGAACTTTTAATATTTTGTTTATTGTATTTGATAATGTTTCCTAACTTTATAATTAAATTCTATTTCATATAATATGATTTTACAATGATGTTATTAGAAATTATACTCATCAATAGCTTTTAAATTTCGACCCAAATTGTTTTTGTAAAAAATTCCATTTGCCGACATCTTGTTTATATTTTTATTTTCACTTAATAATATTAGTAACCTTAAACTTATTATCAAATTAAAGTTCTTTATTTTTAAATAGAATGCTTCCCTTGAAATATTTTTACATTTTCTGCTGTAATTCAGCTTATAAAAATAATATTTCATTAGTGCCGAATTATACGATTAAATGATATAAATAATAGCTTCTTATTATACTACGTAATTTTCAATGTTATGGCAATGGGCGAAAATCGTTTGGCAAATGTTACTGTGGAATATCAGTGAATGTGAAAAAAATTTACTGCGAGCTAAATTAACAAAATTGATCTGTGATTTTCAACCTTGCAAATTTTATTAGATAAAAATAGGGAATTATTGATAAAAGCACGAACTCTGCCTGTATTATAAGTAAGTCTGATAATTTTTGAGTTTCTGGAGGTATCCTAAAATCTGTATTGTGTACTTATTCACAAGGCAAATATTCGTTCCAAGTTGAGAAGTAAAGATTTAGGATTTTCGAGACGCTTTTATTTACAAAGCACTACGCTTCTGAGCTGTGTCACTATAACCAATATTTACATGATCGATAAAAGATGGGGGAAAAATTTCAATAGAAGTCAAATTGTTTTGGCAACTTTTAGTTAGGTAAAAACTGTGTCGAAATTTATTTGTAGAATATAAAATTTTGCAAAATTTGCAACTGAAAAAAAAAAGAATATTTTTTTTATTTCAAATAATTTTTTAATTTTTTTTATTTTAAGTACCATTTTACTTATTTCTATATACTTTATTTTACATACTTCTCTATACATGGATTTTTAACCAATTGTTTGTTTTACATATTAAGCAATACGTTATTCCCATATTTAATCATATCAAATTAGAATGTTGGGTAAATTTCACTATAAAATTTCATTAAATACGCACTTATTATTTATATATTTCCATTCATCATTAAAATGTAGCTACAGTAAACAAAACTTTTGAATGATTAACTGACAGAGTTAGAAATCATGATTTACTAATGTTTTTGTAAATAGTTCTATCCTTTGTATCTATCCATACAAAAACAAACATCCATCTTAAATATAAAGAATTTGATCTGTTTATTAGGAATGGCTTTGTATTTTCGAAGCATTAAATTCGAAGTAAAAAATTCATATCACTTAGATATTACTGAGTTTTAGGCAAAAATCTTTTTTAATGATATAATCCTAAGATTTTTACATCTGTAATTTGTAAATCAAAAAGATTTTGCCAAAGAACCAGAAAAAAAATTCATTAAAAGGGATTTTTCATTCACAAAATAATCATGAAAAGTTCGAAATAGATAAAAATAAAGAAACATATAATTTTTATGACAAAAATATAATGGACTGTTAATGTTCTTAATAATTTCAACCTTTGGCATAGAAATTGTTGCTGTTTTTTTCATGGAAAAATTAATATCTTAATAAAATATTTCTTTGAAATTCCAATTTAAATAATCGTATTTTATCCCAACTGTAACTATACAATCTTAGGATTTGAAAGGAAAAATACAAGAGCTTTGATTTCTTTATTTGTTTGAGGTGTTTTCAAGCATTTTCGTCTTTATAATGTACCATGTGCTTTATCTAGAATTTTGTGACCCATCAGCTAAATAAATTCAGTTTTAATAAATAATCTCTAATTGTGCATTTCGTATTTATGGGTGTTAAGAAACATGTCCTTAAAAATGAATTATTATTTTAATCGCCTTATTTAGAATACATATTCCACTTCAGGCATTGAACGGAAATATAAATTTACAAGTCGTTCTTGGGATCCTTTGTTAAATAATTCCCATATAATTAAAAAGATAGAAAGTAATTCTTACTAACTAAACTAAGAGTACTTATTTATTTAGTGATTACCAGTTTCATTATTTTAAGAAGAATAATTATTGAAATGTGTTTTTCTTAAACATAAAAGTTTCAATCTATACTTATAATAAAGCTCAATGTGTGTGTGTGTGTGTGTGTGTGTGTGTGCGCGCGCGCGCGCGTGCGTACGTGTGTGCGTGTGTGTGTGTGGGTGTTGGCGTTCTACAGGCCAGACCATTCAACCAACAGCTACCAAATATGGCACGTGTATACCTCGGAGGTCAGGAACGTGCACCTGGGGGTTATTTTTTCGAATTTTTAATTAGAATTTTATTTATTTAAAAATTAAGCGAAATTTTGGGGTGTTTCTGCTTTAACTTCCAAAAATATTACCGCACAAAAAAGATTTTTACATGAAGTTAAAGATCAAAAATTTATCTTTTAAATGATATCAATGTTTTAACCTTAAAATTAAATTTCTATTTTTAATGAATTTTTAAATAAGTATTTTAACTATATTTTTCAACAATTTTTTTCGTACAAAATAAAAATAAAATTTAAGCTGCAGGAGCACGTTTCGCATTCATGGGAAAAAATTAGCTTTCTTCAAAGTGTTGCCATCACATTGATAAAAGCTTCAGTTAAAAATAAATTAAATCTTTTTGGAAATGAAATCTGCAAAAATATAATTATCGGCACGTGTCTCTAGGAAATGAAATAAATAAGAAATACCGAGCAATTCTGTTTGCAATACTCACATTCAATAATAATAATAATAAATAAATAACAATAAAGATGATAAATAAAATAAAACGCTTGGTTTTATTAAAAAATATCTTTATATTCATTGCAATTTCATTATTTTCACTTTAAATTAAAGTTGAAGTTTTACCGGAAATGACAACATATTAGCAAAATATATATAGTAAATTGAACGAAACGATCTAAACAACAGTATAAGTTTGGTATGACTATCAAAATTTGAAGATTAAAAATGTTTTGTTCGAGAATCTATTAAGAGAGCAGTTACCTAAAATATTTAATTGAAAATTGTAGCGAGCAGTAATACTGGCGAACCGGCTGGTCGCCAAAGGTGGCTAGTAAAAAATAATCGAAATAATTCATCGAAATAATTTTGATTCCAAACAGTTAATGCCAGGATATTTTTATTTGTAATACGAATGAAGTTGTTTATCATTATATTTTTAACATCTATAATTTCTTTATAGATTCGACCACAATTACTACATGACTTTGGAAAAAAAATGTTGCTAAATAATTATGAAGTATTAATTTATCAAAGAAATATTAGTCAACTGTAACGAATAATTTACTAAATTATTTCAATTAATAAATTTAAATATTGTTATTATTTATTTAAAAATTTTATGTAGTAATTATTATTTTCTTATAGCTGCAAGATAGCCTTTAAAATTGGTTATTTAAAAAGGGAAGTAGCAAATTACTAAACAAACAAAAAAGGACGATAATGATAATTTTTTCCCACAGGAACTTCATTTCCAGTATTTATTTATAGTTCAATATAAATTAAATCCCGACCTCTCAGAATCCTTGCGTTAAGGTCCACCGGAACAGAGACAATTAAAACGACCTTTTCGACTTTGCTTTCCGATCAACAACAAACTTATAAATCCTTCATTTCGAGGACTTAATTATAAGAAGGGACTTAATTGAAGCTCGTTTTCGACTTCGTTAGTTTTTCCCCGGAAGGGCCGGGAGAAAATCATTAACCCTCCTCTCTCATTCAGTCGAAAGGGAATGTTTATCGCCACCCATTGTTACACGATTTGGATTCTGCGTATACAATGTTCTTCTTGAAAGACGCTCGACGCATTCGCAAGGCTTTAAACATATTAAATGGAATAAATATCTCTGAATGAGTGAAAATTGTTTTCGGAAGATTTCATAAATAATGCTTTTGCAATTAGGTGGAAAGGATATATTAAGGTTAAAACCAGCAGGAGTGGTCTTCCCGAAACTCACTCGCATACTCTTCAATAAATTTTTATCCCCCCCCCCAGCATATAATTGTGGAACTAGGAAAAGTCCGCGAATACCTTGCATGGCATTGGTGAAAAATGTTTACGAACTATACATCTTTTGCATGAAACTAACAGTCCTACAGATTTATCTTACTAATATGCATTTTGAATACCTTCTTATCGACCAACTGACACCAAAATTTAACATGAACCTACAATGGTAGTCACAAAATAATATGCAGTATTTCATGTATTTAAGACATTGCATTTATGAATTATTGCGTTTGCATACATGCGAAAGTACAGACCAATAGACGGACAAATCTTTGACAAATTTTATTAAAATTTTGTTAACATTCTATAATTTTTATGTTAAGCCTGCCTGTGTACCAAATTTTAATTAACACTTCTATATACTGTAGTTATCGAATTACCTTGTGCTCGGACAGCCAGACAGACAAGTTTTCTGTGAATGGATTCCGTTTAAAATCTACACATTTGGTCAGAAATCCACACACCAAATTTTATCTGTCTAGCTCTAAGTATTTTTAAGTTCTCGTGTTCATAGACAGACAGGTAAATCGTGTGTGTGTGTTTGGGGGGGGGGGGGCTCGTAAAGCTCTGAAATGCCAAGAAGCGTCAAAATCCATTGTTCGAATTTTGTTTGACGTTTACACTATTTCTTCCATACTTCGTTTACGAGAAAGTAAAAACATGAGTCGCCTCCCTGAAATTTTATTGCATACTCCTTAACGCTCGATAGACGCTCAACCCTTTTTAGATTTGAATCAAAATTTGATATTTTTCTATATTATAGAAGATAAATCTCTGTCCTGAATTTTATCTATAAAGTTCTCTTCATTTTTTACTTATCGCACTAATGTATATTTATACAGTCGTAAAGAACAGACTTCTGAATAGATTTTGCTCAATATTTGATAGAAATTTCCAAATTCGGTATAAATACTATATATAAAAATTTCATCTATCTAGCTCAAAGCATTTTTAAGTTATTCTTCTCACAGATAGACAGGCGGGCATTTTTTTTTAAATATGTTTTTAAGGAACCATGAAATATAGATTCGCCAAAATCTCGAGTTCGAATTTTTTTTATAATTATAATACTTTATTTTATGTACTTTGTATAAGAAAAATAAAAATGAATATCAATGTGTCTAATATGATATTAGACACCTCAAACCAAACTTTGCCACTACAATATGGCGTAACAGTAGAAGAAAACATTAAAATACTGTCAACTTGAGAGAAGCTTCAATTTAGCCCATTTCTTCCAAAATGTCAATAATTTAATGAGATGGAAAAATATAATTTAATGAGATGGAAAATATAATTTCATGAGATGGAAAAAGGGTTTCCACATTTTGCATTTGTTTGACTTTTCCTCCCACGCTCTTATAGCAAACAATAAAAGCGTTTTATTTGAGAGAAAGTAATGAGATTTTTTTTTCTTCTAAAATGTAAATACGCTTATCTGTTTAAGATTCGTGAATATTTTTCAATAGTCGTAAAAAGATACCTCCACAAATTTTAATTATATTTCGTTGAAGTTTCCAATATATATTTTCAGAATATTAACAACTGCACTTAATTATTGTTACATAATTTTATTAGAAGAATACATGAACACCATCAATTTAAAATTTATAAATGTTTAAGAAAAGTTTTAATTTTTTTAATTTTATTTGTTATTAAAAAATTTCAAACTGCACAGAAGTCTCAAGAATGATCAAATTCTTTCAGATATGAAGGCAAGAATAATAAATAATAAATAGCCGTTTTTAAATTAGACCTTGGAGCTTATAAGTAAAAGAGCCCTTTTTTTTGGTTTAGGTGCATAATAATCCTATAAAGAGAACAAATACTTCTTAAGAATAAAATTTGATTATAACTAATTGTTTAGGAGACACATTTTTTTTATATTTTTACAATATTTAATAAAGATTTAGACCAAGAAAATGTGCAGTGCTAATGTATAGATAAAAAACGGCGAGAAATAGACAGACCACAAAAATTTCAATAGACAATGGCTATTGGTTGGAAAATAAGCAGTGAAATACGAGTGATTAAGCATGAAATAAGTAAACTTGATCTTCATCTATAATTCTGATACTTTTTAATGAACTTCAAAGTAGCTCTCATCTTTGATGTAACTTTTAGAAGGTGAGTGCGACATATATGTCCTGTTAGTAGTCAAAGAATTAATAGGAGCGGAGAAAAAAATAATTGATGCGGAAAATTTGTGAGTTTTAAACAACAGGAATGGAAGCATTTTAATCTAAACTTTGTTTCTTTTGCGCCGTTTAAACAAAGTATTTTATCATTATAATGGTTCAAAATGAATCGAGAAATACTGTGTTGGAATCAGATATTTTATGGATATCAGTTCACATTAAACTGATCAATTTATTTTCACATTTCAACACATTTTTAATTTAACCAACATGAAGTTGATTTATTTTAAGTTAATATTACATATAAGTAACCCAAAGAAAATATTATTTATTTTTTATTACACCTCATGATCCTGTGGCATCCACGATTATATACAATATATTTAGTTTACAAACACTCAAATAAATAAATAAATGCTCTGAAACAAGTAGGAACATTGCCAGTTATATTGGACAAAACCCTAATATTATTCTATTATAATTAAGGGAATTTGGATTTTTTACATGCCTTTTTATTTGGCAACTTGGGTAATAATATTTTTAATCAACGAGCCTGCAGCCCTCTTTTAGGGAGAGACCCTAGGCAGTTGTCTAGTCTACCTAGTTGGAAATCTACCACTGATGGACTATGCACAAATAAAAAAAACATACAACGCCATTTTGCTGCATTTGAATAGCAAAAAATAAATTGTCTTCCATCAATAATTTCAGAATCAATTTTTTAAAAATAGATAATAATTTCAATGTCTAACATTTTCTAGATATTCTGATATCTAAAAATACATAATAATACTGTTTGTTTTACAGTTCACACCTTTTTATATCATTTCTAAATCTACAATAGTGGTATGAATTCGGAATTTTTAAATGAATATTCTTTTTTTTATCTGTAAACGGATTATTTTTTTACATATCCTTTATTTATTTTTTTCATTTTCTTTATTACTCCGTTGGATTTTCTAAAAGGAAAAGAAGACATGAGCTTTTAAATAAATTATTAAATAAATTCCACTTTTTAATCAAATATTTCTTTTAACTTACGTAACTTTTAAAATGGAAAAGTTTTTCATTTAAAAAATGAGTAAATCATTATTAAAAATCACATTATTACATTATTTTAAACTTTTACGAACTAAACTTTTGTTTTAAATAAAAATTATACCGAAGTAAATATATATGTTGAAGTTAAAAAAAATCGCCAGTTTACGATTAACGTTCGAAAAATTTCAGATTTGGGAACCAACAATTTGTAAATAAAAAAATAAAGGTTTACAAATCGTAAGAGATTGGTTTTGCCCTCATTTTCATATATAAAATAACCCAAAAAATGGATCAATAAGCGTATATAAATTGCCACTAAAACGCCTCAAAATACCCAAAATCCATACTTGTTCCTGAATATCCGATGCAGTGCAGCCATTAACTAATCTTTTACTGTTGCCTTAACGATGCTTTCTGGCTTTTTCACTGTTTTTCCGCAATCTTTATGATGGTGGTGACCTTTAAGTTGCCCATGATTCATAGGAAAGACCCCTTCCTAACAAAACGATGACATTTATTTATGGCACCGTTTTTCGTCATCTATTTCAGTCCAAAAATATGGAAATTATTTTCTACATTTATAGAAGAGTATAATGTCAATTATCAAGAATTTAAGAAAGGAGACAATAGAAAGAATCAATATATTATTATAACATACATTCATATATAACAGTATATGCTAAAAACATTTGGGGAAGCGTACAAGTAATTTAAATAGGATTTAAAAAAATAAGAATTCATGATCCACACACGCCATTTTCATCTCTTTTTCAATGGTAAATGATGTCCCTCTAAAATAGTTTCTATAACATTATTTCTATAACCTCTAGTTTTTATAATATTATTTTTCAGTTACAAATCCTAGCTCAATTTTATTTTCATTTCTTATTTCCTAATATTGACCTTGAACAATCATCATATGTATATTCAAAAATGGCTGTTTTGAATGCCAAGTTTGTTTGTTTTTAAATAAAAACATAATTATAAGCAGAAAACTTTTCTTTTTAATTGAATTGATTTTAGTCCAGCATTCTTCCAGTAAATTACATGTTATAGATTGCTTTCCTTTCCAAAAATTGCATCAGTTTTTATTCGACTGGTACATTTGAACTAGATGCCTAGGCAGATGAAGTAAGCCTGAATTATTTTAATGTTACGTTGTTTCGGATTACAGGTTCGAATTATAATTTTTTTGGTGCAGTTTGACACTTCGTAAACTATATTATTTGTTAAACATTAACTATTTATTTGGGACCTTATAATTTCATTATGGGCTATTTTTTGTAATCATTTCAAACAATTAATTTTTAACTACGCCCTCAAACCAAAAGAATTCTATGAATAATGAATTAAATTCATTATTAGAATTAAATTCACAGAATTAAATTACACATAGTATCATTATTATTTTTGAAACGTATTAAAAATAGCCATTGATTTTGTAGTAAGAAAATGTAAAAAAATAATTGTATTAGATTTAATTAATGTAGAATAATAAAACAAATTATTATTTGCACTTTTTTATACAAAAATCGTTTGCCATTTTTATCCAATTTGTTTTGTCTTTAAATAAATAAGTATGTATTTAGTCGAAATAACAAGCGGGAATGGGCCACATAATTTGTATATAATTTTATTTGCCCGGATTTGTTAATCATATTAAAAGTTAAAATTGCAATAATTAAAATCTCATTAATATTTTATGGTTGAATTTTTACGAAAATTAGAAATTTTTTTTAAAATATTCATTATTAAGTTAGTCACAGTTATTTATTGAAATGGTACGAATTTCATTGTGCGTCTCTTGTTTTCATCCTCTAAAAATATTAGAATTCATAAAAAAGAGTAAAAAATCCTGATAGAAAATTCAAAATTTTAGTTTAAAATCTGAAAGTTTTTTTTTTATTTTTACAATGAACTAATTACAGTCCTTTTATAAAATAAATTATCATATTAGTAACATTTTATTTTTGAATTTTTGTGAAAATCAGGCGAAATATTTTAAAATATCATTAATAAATTAACCACAGTAATTTATTGAAATCATGCGAATTTTATTATCTGTGTCTTGTTTTCATTCTCTAAAAATATTAGAATTCATAAGAAATATTTTTTTTAAATCCTGAAAGAAAAATCAAAATTTTAATTTGAAAATTCTTTGTTTTTTACAATGTACTACAGTCCTTTAACAAAATAAAACTATTGATCACGAAATTAAACATGGAAAAGTTTTTTCATTTTTCATGACCTTCGAAGAACGTGTGCATGAAAACATGTTTAACAGTTTCACTTTATGTGTGTGAAAAGATAGATTTTCCAAAAGAATAAATGAAGATAAATTGTCTGCTATTGTATGATATTTCGAATCCAATGCCTTTCATGTGATTACGATAAATCAAAAACGCATAAAACGAACTAGATGGATGTAATTTGGTTCTTATTTTTATTATCAGAATTGTAGATTTCTATGAATGTTTGAACGAAATTTGTCAAAGCTTTGGCTGTCTACCGAATTCACTATATATATAAAGTGTGCGAAATAATTCGAAAACTCAACAAGCCAGAGTAATGGGTTTTAGCACGTGATCCTTATACCAACATTGTGGATATATATCAAATTTCGGCCTATATCTATTGGATATATCATTTGCCTGTTCATGTGTATGTCAGCATGTTAACATAAAAATAGAACGAGCTAAATAAATCAATTTTTTCCTGTCGTCTTATCACTGAACTTGTCAGGTCTGTATCAAATTTTCGGTCTAAGTAGCCAAAGGAAAGCAATCTAAATTATATATTTGAATTTTTACGCCGTTTGATGAATGTAAAGTTATTTATGTTATTATTTCTGACAAAAAAAAATAAACAAATTGTCAAAATAGGTTATTTTTCCTTGATTTTATTAAAAAGAATGATTATCGAAAAATTAAGATAAGTGCTTTCAAAATAACACTAGTAAGTCATGAAATTCATGTTTTCAATATCTTTATTTTTCTATTGAGTAAATGCAACTTTTGAATATAGTCTACGTTTTTAACTACTAGATAGAGAAAAATGAGTCATAGAAAATTTACTAAACTCATTCATCTAAAAAAATAAATGTGTCTTATTTATAAAAATTTCATAATTTTATCTGAAAAAATTAATTTGAATAAAAATCCAAATTTGTTTAAACCTACAATTTTCTTGACTTACCTCTATATAAAAGCTGAAAAAAACCCTTTAATGTATGAAAATTTTTAACACGTTTTGTTATATATATATATATATATGTAGTGACGAACGCCTGATAACGAGCGCCATCTGCTGGCCAACAGGCGTTGAGGCTTGTTAGACGGAGTGCAGACGAGACGAGATGGGTCTGAACGAAAGTCAGGACGTGTGAAACGAGACGGGTCTCTGAACGAAAGACGCGACGTAACATGTGAATTAATCCTGCGACGTATTCGACGAAATCTATTTAATGTTCATTTCTTTTATGTTAATGTAATTGTTCGTCCTAAATGTAATTAAATGTGCGTGATTCTAAATAGTAGTGATTGCTGA
>JAPMOR010042416.1:107992-132028 GCA_026543865.1 Argiope aurantia
AAATGAGTGAGAAATATCCAAATAGGCAGACTAAGTAGCTGCCTAAAGACGAATGTGCCATTAGGCAATGAACATTATGAGATAGCTCTTATAATAACTGGTCATAGTTTTCCCTGTATTTAGAAAATGCTGAAATGAGTGAGAAATATCCAAGTAGGCAGACTAAGTAGCTGCCTAAAGACGAATGTGCCATTAGGCAATGAACATTATGAGATAGTTCTTATAATAACTGCTCATAGTTTTGCCTGTATTTAGAAAATGCTGAAATGAGTGAGAAATATCCAAGTAGGCAGACTAGGTAGCTGTCTAGAGACGAATAGTGGATATCGGCATATTGCGCCTCTAGGCAATGAACCTCTTTTAATAACTTTTGTCTGTACTTAGAAAATATGATAAAATCAGAGACCAATTACCAAGAAAAAAAACTAGGTAGCTGACTAGAAATAATCCTGCATATTGCACCCCTAGGCAATGAATACTATGAAGCCTCTCTTTTAATAACTAATTATAGGTTTGTATATATTTAGAAAATATGCGCTACTAAGCAATGAATATCACGAGACTCTTCTTTTAATAATTTATCATATTTAGAAGATATGATAAAATCAGTGGCGAATTTCTAACTAGGAAGACTAGGTAGCTGCCTAGACTCCAATGGTGGATTTAGGAATATTGCCACAGTGGGTAACGAACATTATGAGCCTCTCTTTTAATAACTGGTGATAATTTTTTCTGTATTTAGAAAATATGATGAAATCACTGACGAATTTCCAAGTAAGCAGACTAGGTAGCTACCTAGAGACGAATGGCGGGCTTCGGCATTTTATGCCAATAGACAATGAACAATGCGAGGTCCCTCCTTTAATATCTGGTCATAAATTTCTCTATATTTAGAAAATATGATGAAATTAGTTATGATTTTTTAGCTAGGCAGACTAGGTAGCTACCTTGAGATGAATGATGAATATAGCAATTTACGCCACTAGGTAATGAACTTTATGACACCCTTCCTTTAATAACTAATCATAGTTTTATCTGTATTTAGGAAATATGACAAAATCAGGACAAATTTATAAATAGGCTGACTTAGTATCTGCTTCGAGACGCATGGTAGATGCCGGCATATTGCGCTACTAGGCAATGAATATAACGGGGCTTTCTTTTAATACCTGGTCATAATTTTGTCAGTATTATGATGAAATCAGGGACGAATTACCATGTAAACAAACTTGGTAGCAGTCTAGAGACGAATGGTGAATTCCGGCATTTTGTATGTACATTGTGAGGCCCTTCTTTTAATAACTGGTCGTAATTCCGTCTATTTTAAGAAATTAGGATGAAATTAGAGACTATTTGCCAAGTAGACAGACTAGGTAGCAGCTTAGAGACGAATGATGAATGCCGACATATTGCGCCACGAGACAATGAACATTATAAAGCCCCTATTTTAGTAACTACTCATAGTTTTGTCTGTATTTAGAAAATATGATGAAATCAGTGACAAATTTCTAACTAGGGAAACTAGATAGTTGTCGAGATTCGGATAGTGTGAACGATGTCCTTTGTTGAAAAATATTCTGTCTCTCAGAGTATATTTAATTCTTTTCTATGTTGAAAAGTAAACTCTGGTACAGACATAGTAACTACTCATTGGGTAGACAAAAAATTATTAATTTATTCCATTATACCTATCTACAGATGTTCTATAATAGGCTTAATTTTGAAAACATTTATTAATATTCTTTAAAAAGTTACGTTCACTGAAACTTTTAGCGTTTTATTCCACGCAGTACGTCTTAAATTAATCCCAATCTCAAATGAAATCGTACAGTATAAAATTGGATCCAATTTTCAAATCATATTCTTTCAATTGTTTTGAAATTTGTGAAAAATAAAAAAAAATCGTTGAATCTCTTATTAAATATTCATTTAAATTGGACTATGATAAAAAAAACATTTTATATTAATATTTTATTTGCTCTAGATAAAATATTCTATTTTTTTCTTTTTATTTTAAAATTTTGAACTGGGGAATAATTTCTCATGAAGACAAAAATTTAAATTTTTCCTACTAATATCTATGGATATAACCAAAAAGAAATTTTTCGGAAAAATATTGAATTTTATGAATTTGATTTCGCTGTCGAGAAAAAATGAATGAAAGCAAGAAAAGAAATATTTTTTAATCGTCTTTCTTACTGCGCATGCGCCACGCGGGAAAAGAAAGCTATGGCCAAAACAATTCCATTAACAGTTTTTTTTTTCTTTGCCAATGAGAGCCTCAAAAACGAATCTTTAATTATATTATTTTGCTGGTGATGAATTTGAATTTTGCGTGCAAACTAGTGTGAATCAATAATGGAATTTATAATTTAAAGCAACTTAGGAATATTGTAATTCCACAATGTCTATACACAAGAATTCTTTGACAGTTACAATTATGAAAAAAGTAACTGTTTTTTAATATTATATATATATCTGTTATGACTTGAAGTGAAGTAAAGATCGATGAGAGTTGGCGCACATGTTAAGTAGACAGGCTTTCACAGTGTGCATAGAACATTTATTCGCTTTATAATTTCCGCTTAAATATTCTCATTATGTTCTCACAAATAAATTACTGTATCAAATCTTCCAATAGTTTTTTTTTTTTTTTGAAAATGTTCTATTTATTTTGTGAGAAATCAGCTTGTGGTTATATTCGAGTTTACAACACCTAATTTTCAAATGTAATTATATTGATGCAAAATAATTATTAATATTTTGAATATAGCAACTTTTTTATTTACACGCTTCTACTTTAATATATTTTGAATATCTTTGTATTATAATGAAAATTCAATGTTGGTCATTCCGAATATATATATTATGTTTTCTCAATAAAAAATTTAATATATGTCTTACTATTTTTTTGGATGAAATTGATTTCATTAGAAAAGCGAAAGCAAAGTTTTAATATCTAATATTGAAACCAATTCACTTAAAATATTCAGATTCATTTTTTTTTTATTTCAATGAAATGTTAGGCTTTATTTGTTATTAAAAATGGCAACGTACACTTTAACACTATGGAAATGCAAATAGAACATTTTAAGATGTAAAAATTATAACAATTTATTTGAAATATTAAACATAATTTTAATTTTAATTAAATTATGCTCGTTTAGTAATGAAAATAAGGAATTTCTTCTCCAAAATTACAACAATATCACAATGCACTCATTTAGTATCATTAGAAAATAACGTGAATCCAAAAAAAGAAAGTAAACTTGGGTGATTGAAGAACAAGAAGTGAAATGGGTACAATAAATAGATTAATAATTCAGCTAACAATACAATCGTGGCATTTCTCCGTTTTCAACATATACTTAGATAAAAGAGATATATTGGATATATTTTTTTAATTGCAAGCTTTCATTTTTCTTATCTATTTTTGTAATTCTTTAAAATATCGAAAAGAACAAAATCTACTCTAAATGTTAGTTAGCAAAATTGTTTTAGAAAATTAAGCTCTAAATGTTTTTAAAAAATTAAATTTGGTTCTTTGATTCTTATAAAACAAGAGATAAATTTTCGGCTTCTTATTAATTAAAATTAATAAATCGTATTAATTTTAATTAACTAATCTTATTAATTAAAAAATAAATCTTATTAACTCTAATTAATTAATCTTATTAATTAAAAATAATTTGTCAGTAAATCAGATAAAAAATAAATTAGCTAACAAAAAATTATTTCATTATGAAAAGTACGGATGTTGTACCAATGTAATTTTGCCTCCACGTCCGAGTTGGAAAAAATAATGTTCAATTAAACAATTAAAATTCACTCCAACTCTAGAACTAATAGACTTGTTCTCTAATCAACTTGAGATGATTTCACTTTTCTCTTCTATCGCATCATCTTGTGTAGTTTTAATTTATTCTATTAAAAAATAAATAAATCCGGATTCAAGGATCAAAGATTTTTATCCTTCAATAGCTCGAAAAATGGAAAAGCATTTTTCTTTTTTCTGCAGTCATTCGTGTTTTAAAAGACTGATTTAATATTTCCACCCATAATTTAAATATAAATGCTCTGAAAGGAAACCACTCCACAGCAGCCAACTTCCATCCATGTGAATCAGAAACCTGAAAGAGTCTTTTTTTTTTTTTTAGAAAGTGAAATATTAATGCTAGCTTTAATTCATTAATTTTGATGCTCTGAATTTTAAAACAAATAAAAATGAAAAAGTTCTTTATTCTATGATTTCTCAATATTTTTTCGGAAAAAAAAGATGCAGTTTGTGTTTACTTGGTTTTTTCAGTTCTTTTCTGTGATAGTTTTTTTCTCTCAGTTTCGCTTTCAATGGAAAAATAAATTCTTATTTGATTTGTAGTTTGGTTTGGTTTGGTTATATTAACGTCCCGTTTTGAAGCAACACTAGGGCTATTTTGGGACGGACCTCGTAATTTTTAACCACAGTCAGATGACAAGGACGACACCTGAGCTGGCACCCCCCTCTCCACACCACACAACACCAGCGGGAGGACGTTTGGTCATGACGTATTTAATGTGCAACTGACCCCCTTACACGACGGTTCTTCGGTGGAATCGGGTCACGAACCTGAAACCCTCCGGTTCCGAAACCGAGACCTTATCACCAGACCACCTCGGCCCTATTTGATTTGTAGGTAATTGTTGAAAAATGGTCAATAACGCCATTCTTTCCCTCTAAAGGGTGTTGAGCTATTGATTTTCGTTATATGCATTCTCTTACATTGAAAGCTCCATCTAATTTTCCCCCAACTTCTTGTTATCATATTAACATAAATTTTTTTTACCTATTCCAGATGATAAAAGAAGAAAAAATTACTATGTATTATTCAGAATGAAAAAAAAAAAAGAAGGAAACGTCGGCGAAAGCTATTTCTTATTTCGTACACAGTAACCATTCAAATCTGTGTTCTATATAGAGACCCAGGATTATTGTTTTTTCCTGAAATTATTGTCAGGATTATTGTTAGGAAATGTACGATTAATTTCGATTTTATTTCTAATTTTTTTTTGCATGCATGCCCCTTATAATTTCATTTCTTTCCTCACTTTTCTATTAATTGAAGGCTCAATGCCAAATAAACGAAAAACTGAACTGTATTGAACAAATGTTTATCTTTGCTTCTTAGGAGGGTTCGAGTAGTATTCGTAAAATTTATTCTGACATTTGTGGACAAAATATTTTGAGCTAAATAAATGGATTAGGTGCTTGCATGTATTTTGATCATTTTTTTCACTTTAAAAAGGCATTTATTGAGAAAAATTGGTACAATATATATCAATCAAAATATTTCCCATCATTTTCTACAGCATTTTCCAATTTTTGTCCAATAAGTCTTGCAAATGATTGTCTTCGAATTTTTTTTGGTCCTCCAGGCCATTCTTTGTCATTGACATCGGAATCGGAACTCTTAGATCGTTGAAACCAAAACCGACCATTGGGATATGACCGAACAGCATCACCATAAGTTTCTAAAAGTGTCTGAGGGACTTCGGCAGCAGATTTCTTCAAATCAAACGAAAAAAAATGAATGTCGAAAATGCAAATTGGAGCGTTCCACAATTGGTATTTTTATACACTGAATAACTTAATAATACTAAATAGAAACCTTTCAATTGATAAGAATGAAATAATAGTAAATTTGTAAAAACCCAAATCATTATCGTTTATATAGGTACTTCAAATGTTTACCAATAGATGTCGCTAATTAAAATACATGCAAACACCTAATACCATTAGTCGTTTGGAGGGATGTCCATTCTGCAGGAATGGACAATTAGAGAATTTTTTTATTGTATGTATATAAAAAAAAGCAAAAAACGATAAATACTACGATATCCGTACCATTTATATTCCTTTTTACAAATCCTTATGCTACAAAGTTGGTTTTTGTAGTTCCAGTAATCCTTTACTAAAATGTTTGCGGATATGGCTCAGTAACTGAACTAATTGCTAAACCACTCAGTAACTTCGGAGAAGTTTCATCGATGTTTTTTTTTGTGTGTGTGTTTCTTAAGACTGAATGCTACAATCGATATTTCACTCTTTTTCATCGATATTTCTAATGATGATTACTGGAAGGTAACTGTACTGTGAATTTCGCACCTAACTGGTAATTTTCAACTAAGTTTTGCCCATTAATGTATAAAATGGAATTATTTTCTCATGTCTTTTTTAATTTGACTTTTTTTCATGTCTACCAAAATAGAATTTGGCATTTGTTTGTTCTAGAATTTTATACAAATGCGTGTTCCCCATGATAATACAAAATTTTAATATCTGAAAAACTTAATTATTAATTAAATGATTAATTTAATTAAATTTAGACATCGGAAAAGTTGCGCCATTATTAAAAGTCGGAAAAAAATGACTTCATGATTCCATTTATCATTTATACATTTATAATGATAAAATTTAAATTAAAGACTAAAATATATATAAAAAATTATTATTATTATCATTATTATTATAAAAATAATTACGTTATTTCAAAATTATATTTAAAAAAATTATACATTACAAACGAAGTTTTAAAATTTAGATTTATTTCACCATGGGAGGCATAATTTACGTACAAACAATAAGTGGTAAGAAATACGGCAGTCTACATCTCCTTACAAGAACAGAAGAGAGCAAAATTTTTCCCTTCAGTGATTTTACTATAGATTTTGATAGGGATTTCTTTGATACTCGGTGGATTTAAATAAGGGAATTTTAGGTATCTTTAAAATAATGTTGTAAACATTAAGTATTTGTATCCCTTCACTCGGAGTGTGAGAACAGTTTTCTAGAACACGTATAGAATTAATTAAATTAAAAAAGCAGCAATTGGATCCGAAAATAAGAGAACATTTTATAATATAGTAATATGGGCTAAATTAAGATGAAATTAGGAATTAATTAAGTTTTAAGTTAGACTTTAAAATGTCATTACATATTATATATATATAAGTGTGTGTATGTATGGAATATATATATTGATATATTCTAGTCTTTGATATAATCTATTCATGCAAAAGTTGAATTAGTTCCACAAAATAAAAGAATAATAGAACCACTTAACCAAAGTTTTAGCTGAGCCATTATGCCTTTTATTCCGGGCACTTAATACTAACCAGATGAGTTCATTATTTTTCCGCGGGGAGTTAGATGATTCAGAGCATGAAATGAAACAGGAGAGAAATCCTGCAATTAAGATGAAAGCACTCTGCAGTTAAATGTTTAAGTAGCGTCGAATAGATTTAATGGAAATTCGTCGTGTAGTTACAATTTTTATGAATAGCTGAAACTGTAAAAGCCTTTTGTGAATGAAGTTGATGATTTGGAAAGATCGGATGCAAAGCTCATTTGGAAATTACTTGATTAATTGGTCATGAGAAGAAAAACTGTATAAATGCACTTGTATTTTGATTGTATGGTAAGATGAATAATTTCAATTCAATGTAAACGAATTTTGCTTTGTGTCTGAATGGAATAATAAAAGGATAAGCCGAATTCCGACAATAATTTAGATTTTAACTGAAAATATCGTTCTGCGCTATTTCTGTTGAATCGAAGATTTCATGAGAAATTGAATTTTCCGTGAGCAAGAGGTTTATCTACCTAATATGAACTTATCCTTAAGAAAATCATATTGAAGAGTGTCCCTGAAACTTTCTCGCAGACTCACTAATAAATATTTTTTTCCACCTCACCTTCCCCATACAATTTTGAATTTGAGCAAGACCGTGATTGCCCTAAGTACTCAGATTTTTATTTTTAGAGCCCCTGTACATGAGAGTTGTATGAATTTTGGCATTATAATAAAAAAAATGGTATTTATGTATTATTAATTGTATGATATTGTCTAATAATGGCTGCGAAAGAGCCTACTAACTTATGATCTTTGGCGACATTTATTTTGGCGTTACGTCGCGGGAATGCAGTTAATTTACAGTCAACAGAAAGCTGAATATGTATTTTGGACATCTTTATCCGACCAAAATTTAGCACAGAACTGCAATTGTAGTCTCCAAATTTCATTTATTTAAATCATTGAGTTTTTGAATCCTCGTTATATATTCGTGCAAATGTACTCTTTGACAGATTTGGTTTCAAATTCGATTCATATTCAATATTTTAGATACCAAATTTTATCCACCTTGTTATTTTCGTTTGGCAGTTATCAGTCAACCGGGTAAACAGGCTACAGAATCGATTTCGCTCAAAATGATTTAGAAATTTGTAAACATCATGTTAAAGCCATGTGCAAATTTTCATCAATATAATTCAAAGAGTTTTTTAATTATCGTGTTCATAAATAGACATGATTCCAAAAATATGTTTTTCGTGCTCATGGAAGTCAGAAACGTGGAGATTCCACAAAATCTCGAGTTTTTCGACAATTGCAATAACTTTATCTTTGTATCCTTCATTTACGAGAAAGTAAAAAAGAGGTAATAAACATAATATCACAATATAAATAAAAATGAAAATGAAATCTACGATCGAAAATTTCAAGTTATCATGTGAAAACATTATTATTTTTTAAGTCATTATCTGTCTTAATTAATTTAAATCATTAACCGGTTTAAACCGGCTTGAAACAATCACGAGATTTCTCTATCCCTCTCTCTCTCTCTCTCTCTCTTTATATATATATATATATATATAAATTTTAAAAAATTATTATATTATATTATATTATATATATATATATATATAAGTAACCAATCTAAAGTGAGAAATAGTTTGAAAACGAAACTAAAATGAAAACAAAAGCGAAACAGTTTCGAAATCGCAACAAAAATTATTTCCTATTCAAACTAAAACCAAAAATGGAACAGGTAAAAACTTCATAGTATTTAGAGAGCGCAAATGCAGCTACTTCTAAAACACAGATGAACTAATACAAAAGTATAAAAATCAAGTTAAAAGGAAAAACAAATAAACCAAATAAAAAAATATAAAAAAGAATCCGGCCTGAAGACTTTTTCAAGGGTCACCCTCAGGCAGGGATTCAAAAAAAGGGATTTTTTTCTGTTAAGGAAATTCAGACAATTACGTCTAATAATGATTCCTTCGTGACCCGAAAATCCCCTGAAACCCCTGAACTTTTTTATTTGGTTTATTTATTTTTCCTTTTACCTTGATTTTTATACTTTTGTATGTATATATATATATATATAAACTTTAATTTTCAATTTTTCTAGCTGACAAAGAAAATTTTGGAGCTCGACCGATTTTGAGATGAAATAGCAGCTATGATGTCATAGTTCTACGTCAATTTTTTTAAAATGCATCTTCTGTCAAAGAAGCATACGTAATAATAAAGCAATATTGGTAAAAGCAGGTCAACCTTTTAAAAACGCATCAGCTTTCAAAGAAGTATACATAATAATAATTCAATACCGGTAAAAGCAGGTAAAAGAATATATATGCGATTAAAAGATGATGAAAGTTGCCATTTATGCTTTATTCATTGACTACGCAATTTCGAACTTCAATATTCATTGCCTAAGCGATTTCGAGCTTCATAACACCCTAACCAAAACAACATCATGTCCACACATGATAATAAACATTTAAATATTATATATTTTGAAAAAAATCATCCGATATTAACAACAATGAAATACAGATCTGACTGCATATGATTTGTTAAAATTAGAGTACTTTCATTTATAAAAACTATTTTGTGACAAATGTCGAAATTTTGATACGTGGTCAGATGATGGTCGACGTCTAAAACCCATCATTCATTAAAAACGTTGCCTCATTCAGTTTTCAAATATCCGCACCTCACCGTGATAAGGAAGGAGTTCTGATTCAAAATGGCAGATTTAACACAACTTGAACCCACTTGTTATAAATCTGAATTTCTCATATTTCAGCGCAGCCCTTCACAACAAAGAGACCACAATTCCCTTTCTATTTAACTTTACAATAGTCTAGATTTAGGTTTCGATATCAGAAATTGAGTTTCTCTTAACACATAATGTCTAAATGGCTTGCATAAACTGATCAATTTACTTGTTTTTTCTTAAATATAGGGATAAAAAATTATTGTGGAAATATTACTACTCATTTACTTTGTTTTGATCTACATATTGTAAATTATTTTTCTGAAAGGTTTAGGAAAAAAGTTCGATTTCTAGAGGGGAAAAAACAAGTAAAAACTGAAATGGATTAAAAATAAAAAAGAAAGTTAAGACTAAATCACTTTTGATCTTTCTCTCTCTAAATGGAATCAAGTTTTGTTATTATTTAGGCTATCGTTCTGTTATTCTTTTTAAGCGGGCGGTGGACTTTGTAGTAAGCAAAAATGTAGAAAAACGTGCAATTTTATTTTAATCGTTTCGTTACTAAAATATATGGTTATATTCAATTAAAATAGTGTTATAAAATGTATTGTTCAATAAAATAAATATTTGAAAGGTTAAAAGGAAAAAAAATACATCTTAATGACTTTTCTCAAAATAATATTGAAATTGGACTTAAATATCTTTGAAACGTTCTAGATGTCTTAATTTTTGAACAAATTAAATGAAATTGATAATTAAGATTTCGGCCAAACATTAAAAAGGGTGTTTGCATTTTATGTTTCGAGGTATTTTAGGTAGTTAAAAGTCAATTTTAGTTCAGAAAAACATAAAATTCCTATGAAAATTCAGTAAATGTGTATAAAAATATTTCTAAAAAATTAGCATTTAATTGGAATTACAAAATTATAAGTAATTTTGTTCCAAATAAATTTACATTGGGTAATAAGAAAAAAAATAAACATTAAGTCGCCTGGAATGTTTTAAAAATTTTTTAAAACTTATATCTTTTAATTATTTTGAAAATAATATATTTTGTTTTAAAATGTTTATTAAGGAAATTTGTATTTATATCTTAATAACATATGTATAAAAATTTCATAACCCTTACTGAATAATTCCCAAAAGTGTCTAATAGAGTCCACTGTAATAAAGTTATTTCTGATTATTATTATTTTTTAAGATTCTGATAGGGTTTTTTTTCTTGCCCAAACATATGTACAAATGTGATTCTTAGTATTCTTTTCATGAAATTAACTTTTTGCTACAAGATCAAGAAGTGCCTCTTCTAACAAAAGCACCTAAAACAAATTTTATCACATGATACTGAAACTGATGAATAACTTTCCTGAAACCTGATGTTAGAAGCACAGTTTTTACAAATCCCGTGAGTAAACTAGGAAGTAGGAAAAAAATTTACCTGATGAATAGATTTTTTTTTTGTTTCCTTCTTTATTTCTAAATAAAAATTTTCTATTTATAAAACGAATTTTCTTTCTGTGAAGTTGAGAACATTGAAAAATGACAGGGAAATTCATTGTAATACATCTAAGGGGGACAGTTACTTGGATTTTACAGAGTAGTCTTAAATCCTACTGCGTAGGTACATAATTTTTGAAGATTTTTTTTTATATATTCTTCACAACATGTGAATTCAGAGAAATTATAAAAAAGTAAATAATTTCTTCTTTTCTTAAAGATAAAAACTTGTTATTAATTGTTTCTTTATAAAAATGCATTGACTTCAAAGTTAAGAAAATGCTTTTTAATTCTCAAAATTTATATATAGAAAATACTTAATGCTTTTCTTTCGCGCAAAGAAGATGCTTACAAAGTAAAAAATTTTAAAGTATTCGAACAGATGGTGCTAAAATCTTGTAGTGTGATAAGTTTTGAATTTGATTAATATCTCTTTATACTATTTTCGAATTTTCTCGTAATTAAAGTAACAGAGAAGTACACGCTGAAAAAAAAATATTTAATATGGTCGCAGCGCGTGTGAGTGGCTGTAACAATGGAATGTATTGTAAAAGATATTTAAAGATATTTTTTAAAAAAATTATTAAACTAAAAAATAGCATGAACTAAAAAACATAGTAAATTGCAAATTTTCATCAAAACTGTAATTAAATTCGTACCAAGTCTGTCTGTCTATCGGCGTTCAAAGTACTAAGCTGGATAAATTCAATTTTGTTCATAGGCTTACCATTTAAAATGTATATTTATATCAAATTTGGACATATTTCGTCTAAGGTTGTCTGTCTGTACTCTCGCATGCTTGTAAACACATTAACACAAAAAAAATGACTAAAAAAACGAAATTCGATATGTGATTTTGTATTTACAAATGTAGTTCTATATAAAATTTTGGTTTCATTCGGTCCAAAGAAATTGTCCAAAATGCTATTTGGTTTCCTGGTATTTGTGCATTGACTGCATGTTAGTGATTAATCACCAAAAAAATTTCGAAGATCTCATTCTAGATTCCCTGAACAATCGATATTTCGTAATTATTTGCCAAAAAATACCATACAATTCATATACAAGTACCGTTTTATTTATTATGCTACAAAGTACATAACTCTCACGTGTGATACTCTGAAAATAAAATTCTGAGTACTCTCGGTGTTTCACAGTTTTATATACAGAGGGAAAAGTCATCTAAATAAAACAATTTAATCTCCGTTGCAGCGAAATCTTGAGTCATACTAACTCTGTAATCTTTAAGCTAAATTTCTATAAATAAAGTTTAAAAAAAGAGTGCGTCAAATTTAATTATTGTTTTACAAATAATTACAAAATTAAAAACTGTTTAACTCAAATTTTATGAGCATTCCGCATTACAGATACCAAAAAATTTTGTTTATGATTCAATAATTCACTATATTTTTATTAAATGAAAATCAGTTAAAAATCAAAATTGTAAAATTACATCTGATTGCTATATTATTTAAAAATGATGTGAAATTTAAAATTGAGTTAAAAGTCCTTTTTATTCAAACTATATTTGAAACCTAAAAGAAATCTTCAGTAATAAGCTTAAATATTTAGAAGAATTTTTAATGGAAAAACTAAATGATTATATTGAACGCAATGATCACTAAATGAAGGTTAAACAGTAATTTAAATAATTTAAAATGTATTAAAATAACATTAATACATTTAATGGTTAATTTTAGTTAACTATAAAATGCATTAAAACATTATTAAAACTAACTAAAAATTGTTAAAAGTGTTTTAATGCATTAGATAATCCATTTTGAGATTTAAACAATCTAAAAGGCATCTAATAGAATTTTATAAAAAATGTATCCACTATTAAAATGATACAAATATTTGTTCTATAACAGACTGAAAAATGCTTAAGTATTTTAAGCAAGTCAGACAAAATGAAAAAAAAAATCAGTTGTAATCGTTAATGTCATGATTAATGTTTTCCTATAGCAATTAATCATAATGGTTCATCCGGTATTTCGTATGGATCACCTTGGAGAATGAATTTATTCCAAACTAAACAGACGATTTCAGATTGGAATTATTGACTGAAAATTTATGAAGAATTATGAAACTTATATCTCTAATATATATATAAATAACTACTATACTACTATCTAATATATATATACAATAATACATATAACTCTTCTCTATAATTTTATATAAATTATAAGAATTAAAACGAACCTTTCTAAAATTTTGCACCCCTTTTTACACATAATTTAGAGCCAAGATGCGTTGAATTCTTTGAGTGAGAATAAAATAATTACTTCAATTCATAAAAATGTATTAAATGATCATCAATTTCTATAGTTTGCAGTTAAAGCTTAACAAACTTTAAAAAATATTTCAGTGCATTATATAATAAGTGTAATTATTCTTCGTTTGAGCCAGCAGAGTTGTTCTTTCCTCCCCTTTCTAACGCTAACACAGTACGATGAGTTTTTGTGTTTTGCTTCGTAGCACGCTAAAGAAAATCGAATATTCATTTTGGATTTTTTCCTACTTATTGGGCCTAAACTTTGATATATATACAGAGAGCTCTAAAATATTTGTGTCAAAACCACATTCCAGTTTAAATTATTTTGCTTGTTGTGTTTTTGAGATATTGTCTTCACAAAAACTCAGACAGAAAAAGTTATTTGACCCGCTGAGAGATATAATCTAAAATTAGACATACATCTTTACTTTTAATATAATGTTAAAATATACTCTTTTATCTTTTTTGCGTTCACTTATATATTGTTGCGAAATTTCCTTACCGGGGTTCGTTTGGATAGTGGAAGTGATATGGTGTGTAGAACGCTCAATCAGCAGACGGTAGTAGAAAATAAAACAACGACGTTTATTTACACGAAGACACACAGGACAGCACAAAAGCGACAACTATATACAGCACAGAAGACGATTATCTTCACCCGAGACGTGTAGCATACAACAGCACACACAGCAGCATACAACCAGAATCTACTGCAGACAGTAGCGCACAGCTCAGTTCAGCACTAGCTTGACTCAGTCGCTTCCGACTACTCCGACTCGGATTACTGACTTTTTCGACTCATCTGTCGTCTACGACTTCTGGCTTCGTCGTCTCCTTTGGCAGCGGCGGCCGATTCCTTTTATAGGTCTCAGGAGGCGGGGCTAGAAGCATCTCAACCAATCTGGAATGTTCGAGGCGTATCTCGGTTCCTACTGGACGGATCGGGAAAATTCTCAAAGTTTCGGGTATTATCTATTTTGGCGCCAAAGTCGCCAAATTCGTCGCCAAGTCGCCAAATGGTCGCCAAGTTTGTTGCCAAGCTCTGGGAACTCCGACGCACACCTGGACTCCGTCCCATTCAGATGACTGTAAAACTTCCTTTCTGTTGATGGAACAAACTATGCTGGGAAGCCGAATTGCAGGTTTGTAACAATATAAACAAACTTGATAGACAATCATCAACGGTTTATTTCGCTCAAACTTTAAAATCAGGGTACGATTCTTATAAACATGCGAGAGTTTTCTTCCCTAAATATTTTCGAATATTCTCTAAAAAAGTGTTAGATTAGAGAATACCTTGCAAGACATTGGCGTACAATAATTACAAATATTAACTATTGGCGTGAATTTAGGCAAATGATTTGAGCATTTTTACTGAATGTACCACTCCATCCTTGGCGAGTGTTTTGGCGATTAACCCCTGGCATGCGGTTAGCAATATCGAAAATCTAATTTGTGTTTTAGACGCGTTTTTCACAACCGATTGAAAAAAAAATTGGTTCAAAGCTGCACTTGTAGTTACACATCTCATACCAAATTTGATATATTTAAATCATTGCGTTTTTGAGCTATCGCTTTTTCATGTTTCTAAAAGTACAGAAAAACAGATGGTCAACCCTTTGTTGGCATTGGCTCAAAACCTGATATGAATCCGTATTTTAGATTCTAAACGTTCATATCGAATTTCATGTATCTAGCTCTTTTCATTTTCTAGTTATCGTGCTCACAAATAATCGGACAGCCGGACACATAAAATTTTATTTTTATTAATTTCCAATAATTAAAACTTCCTAATTTGTATAAAATTTAATGGAAATCTTCAAATTCCATGTAAAGAACGTACATTAAATTTCATGTATCTTTCTCAAAACGTTTCTGAATTATTGTATTCACAGACTGACAGAGATAATAAGATTCCAAAAATATGTTTTTCAGATATAGATAGATGGAGAAAGATTTGTCAAATCTTGAATTTGACTTTTTGAAAATTACAATATTTTTCCTTCGCATATGATATTATAAAAAAAATAACTAAGGGTTTGAAAGAAAATAACTAAAAGCTTTGGGAATTTTCATTGAATATACTTACTTAACTTTCTTTCCATTTCTCTGAACGATCCATTTTCATGAACGTTCTTTTCCTATTATATAGTACATTTCTGGAAAAATTATTCTGGATTGAAAAGTTTTCAAAGCCCAGCAGACAGTATTCTTCTGGAACAAAGCGACTAGTAACTCTTTGTCTAGACATTTTAAATACCTGTCCCATCCAACATGCCTCTCTTCGTGCATTACTTCTCACGATGATAAATTTTAAACCTCTTAGTTTGTATAAAAATACACCCTTTATTTGAACTGTAGATGCTGTGTAGTCCTCCTTTTAAATAGAGGACAAATAAGCTATTCAAATTCCAACCAAATTGTTTGACCAAAACTTGACCTCGTAAAAGACAGTAAAACGAAGCAAAAATTGCGATTGCCAAAAAATTTTAATCCACCCTAATAAATCTGCGACCAAAAATGTAGTGAATCCATTCACTTTAATAGAATGTGGTATCATTTCTGAGAAGTTATTACGAAAATACTTGAAGAAAGAATTCCTTAAAATTTATAGAATATCCAAATTTAGAGTTCTATTCAAGCCTGATTAAGTCGGGAAATCTAAGCGGACATGCGAAATAACAAGGGTGGTTATCCTCAATCACACGCAGTAGAAATTTTTGTATTTTAGGGCAGAGGATAACAGAAAATGAAAGGTATGATGCCGATTTCGCCTCTAGAACCAGATCAGGTTTCATCGGTGGGATGGCGCCACAGTTCAAGAAAACACATTTATTATTTTGCATTTAAATCTATAGCGAGTACAGAGTGTAATCTAATGGGTTTTATTCTTTTAAAATTTTGGAACAAAACTTTACTAAACCGTTTTAGCTGCACGTCACATGCATGGTTTTTTATTACATAATATGAAATTCTAATATGGGATTTGTCCTTACAATGAATATTCATAAATTTCCTTATTTTCATTTTAGACTTTTTGTCTTCCTTTTTAGAATTTCCTCTCTTTATTTAGAGCAGAGTTCACTTTAAATTCATTTATACAATGAAATATGAACATTATAAAACGTGGTAATCATTCCAAAAAATACTAATAGTTTTGTGCCAGATACGAGTGAAAAAAGAGTAAGAAACAAACTTAATGATTCAAATTATCATTATTCCATGTACTTCTATAAATATGTATATGTTAGCTATATTTAAACTCATTTTTGAAGTAATTCTAGGGCTATTTGAGAATTTGCCCCGTAATTTTGAATCGCAATCAGACGACTATAACAACACCTGAGCTGGTATCCCCTCTTCAAGCTGCAGCACCACACCATTAATTCAGGTGACATACAAGTGTATATACACAAGAAAGCAAGTTCAAGTGATATACAAGTGTTTGGGCAAAATTAACATAAGACATTTTAATATAATATAGGCTATATGATCTACCGTTAAATTTTATGTGAATCCAGAGACCAAATGAGCAAAATAATAACTCTGTTTTTATAAAAAAAAGAGAAACATTTTGCTTAGCAAATAAATATTTGCCCAAAGATACGAATCGATAGGGTTATAAAAAAAGAAACACTTTTCAATAATATTGTTACCCAAATTTGGCTCTGCAAAATACATACAGGGGTAAAAAAATTGGCAATTTTGAAACAACGCAGCATTCTTAGAAATAGCTATGCTAAGACATAGTGAGCGCAAAAGCTTTCATATTTATTTATGTGCGATGATTTCCGTTCTTCCTGGAATTGGCTACTGGTTACCTTTAGAGTACGTAATGAAGGGAACCAAATGGCCCCAGTAAATTATCGATATGGAGCAATATAGTGCATCTGGAATTATTGCAAAGGCAACAGCATAAATCACTAGTCGAACTACTATTGCAATGATTGATGGAAAACAAAATATTAAATGATGCCAAAAATGTTTTAATGTTTCCTTTGAGTGTATTTTTTTAAAAAAAACTGTTAAGTGTAATTGTTTGCTGTTTTGTGTGTGCTTCTTTTAGATTATTTATAAATTTTATATTTATTTTTAACAAAGGAAATCATTTATTAATACAGAAAAAAAATCGAATGCGAATGGTCAATAATTCAGATACTTAATCATTTTTATTCTCCCTGGAAAGGGTCAACAATACTTTGGGCAGTTAAATTATCGCAATATGCCAATCAACAATACAAATATAATGCCGAAAGCAAAGTTTTAATTTTTGTAAGATATTTTTTTCCTGTAATAAATTAATGGAAATCTGGGCAAAACTATTTTAATTAATTTTAGTCGGCATGATTTTATGGTAAATTTAGTCGAGAAAATGATAAAAATATCCTTACTTATGAGCTATTCATTAATGAAAATATGTTCCACTTTTCACAGAAGGGTTTATTATTCTTAATTATAGTAATGCCTAAATTAAGTTATTTAGAAATGATAATAGAGAAAACATGTTACAATAAATAATGTCTTCAAACAAATGAACCTTCTAGTCTCTACCAAGCAGATGTCTGGGGAAAAATATATCTATTGTTATATGTAACTGATTTTAATGTACAATATTGTTACAAACCTGCAATTCGGCTTCCCAGCAGTTTGTTCCATCAACAGAAAGAAAGTTTTACAGTCATCTGAATGGGACAGAGTCCAGGTGGTGCTTCGGGAGTACCAGAGCTTGGCGACAAACTTGGAGACCATTTGGCGACTTGGCGACGAATTTGGCGACTTTGGCGCCAAAATAGATTATACCCGAAACTTCGAGAATTTTCCCAATCCGTCCAGTAGGACCCGAGATACACCTCGAACGTTCCTGATTGGTTGAGAGGTTTCTAGCCTCGCCTCCTGAGACCTATAAAAGGGTCCGCAGCTGCCAGAGAAGTCAAGTCCGAAGACGGAGCGGAGTAGTCGGAGCAACGGAGTCAAGCCAGTGCTGAACTGAGCTGTGCGCTACTGTCTGCAGTAGATTCTGGTCGTATGCTGCTGTGTATGTTACACGTCTCGGCTGAAGATAGTCGTCTTTGTGCTGTATATAGCTGTCGCTTTTGTGCTGTCCTGTGTGTCTTCGTGTAAATAAACGTCGTTGTTTTTATTTTCTACTGCCGTCTGCTGATTGAGCGTTCTCCACACCATATAACTTCCACTATCCAAACGAACCCCGGTAAAAATCCGTAACAATATATTTAAAAATAATACTCACTGCAAGTGTGTCGAAATTAGTAGCAGAAAGATTAAAAAGATTTTTTTTTTTTAAGTTTGACTTTTCTCTATTCAGTTAAATTCATATACAGGAATTCAGAAGTTGGAAAAAAGAGAATATTCTCGACTATTTTTGTTGATAGATTCTAAGAAAGAAATCTTGATTCTATGGCAATCGAATAGTCACGGATTTCAAGTTATGGCGGATGAGTAAAATGAACATATAGGTGAACAAAACACATGATCAACTTCGAAACCAAATAAAGTATCCTTTAATAACAATAAATAATACAAAGTTCATATTGTCACATGATAACTTAAAAATTGCCTCTATTCATTTCATTTTTTATTGCTTATTATTAAAATCAATTTTTCTAATGCATGATAATTTTATCAAAAGATCGATTATTACGGTAAAGGTAGACTCTATTAGACAGTTTCGCAAATTATACACCCAGGACTATGAAATTTTTTATAACCCTTAGTGAACTTTTTTATAACTTATTAAAAATCTTTGAAAAAACTATATAATTTTTAAAAATTTAAAAGACAATTTTTTACAATTTAAAATTATTCTATGTGTATAAATTTTTAATTTCTTTTCTATTATTTTATCTTGTTGCCCAATATATATTTGGAACAAAATTGTATATGATTTTGTAATTCCAATTAAATGCTAATTTTTTAGAAATATTTTTATCCACATTAACAAAATTTTCTTAGGTATTTTACGTTTTTCTGAATTAAAATTTATTTTTAATTATCTAAAAAAAATGCAAAACATAAAATTCATGCATAAAATTCATTCAAATTTCTTTTAATGTTCGGCCAAAATCTTTATTATCAATTCCATTTAACTACCTCAAATTAAACCCTCAATTCTATTTCCTTTCCTTCAATTAATACACCTGAATCTTTTCAAATCTAACTGAAATATCATTTTAAGAAAAGTCATAAAAATGTTTTTTTCATGTTATTGTCATTCATAAAAATATTTGGGCCCTTAAAATATTCGTTTTATTTAACTATGCATTTTATAACGCTATTTTAGTTCAATATAAACATATTTTGGTGACAAAACAATAAAAACGAAATTTCCTATTTTCGTCTCTTTTTGCTTATTTCAAATTCCAGAGTCCCCTTAATTTAATAATTTTTGAAAATCCAAAAAAAAAATCTTTAATTAATTGCTTTGAAATTGCATCAGCTCTTTCTTTTCATTTCATTTGAGATAGTGAAAATTTTCTAATTAACATTTGAATTCTTTTTTAAATTCATAAATAGTTCATCAAAAGAAAGATTAAATGCTCGACCAAAGTAATGATATAAAAAAAACTATTAGTTTCATACTTAAATAAAAATCAATAGAGGACAAATACGTTTAAAGTCATTATATCTTCAAAGCTTACTACTTCCAGGAACAATTCCAGGTATCGCTTTTAGACCAATAAAATAGATTTCAACTTTTTAGGTCGATTTAATGTCGATTCAAAAGGGCAAATCGGGAGTTATTTTAGAACAAATAAAAAAGAAGACTAAAACGAAAAAGAAGTGGGAAATTCTACCCCGAAAAGTGGGAAGATAAGCACGAATTTATGATATTGTATTTCCACCTCTTCTAATGTGCAAAGCAAAATTTATTGTCTAGTTCTGGCTGGGAGCCACGGTGGGAAGTCATGTTCTTTTCCTTTGTTGAGTAATGGTTAGAATTCACTTTTTTGACTCTCTCTCGCTTTCATAGAGAGTATCGGCAAACTCGCGTTTAGATTGAAGAAGGCAGAAAATGTTTTCTTCTTGGTCAAGATCTCCATTTACCCCACAGCCGAAACTATAAAAGCTGTTTTATGGCACTTTAATAAGAGGTTTGAGTAGAAAACTTTGGAAATGCAGCTCAGTCCTTTTGTGTTGCATTTTTAATGGTTGTTCTACAACTTGTTTCTCTTCTGCGTAATAAAAGCAGTGGAAGTCTGAACAGCAATTTGTAAGCGCTGAAATAAATTATTCTGGAATTCGTTGAAATATTCAAAGAAACGAGGGGAATTTCATTCTTTTGGAATTTGTTGAAACTGAAATTTAGTGTTTGTGTTTCATGCATGCATTCTGATCAATTATTCAAAGTTGGCATCAAAACCATTTGATGAAAGTGACTGAAAATACCGTTTAAACACAGAATTTAACTGCACTGGTTGTTTGCATTGTAACAAGTTCTGATGCACCGGGGTTTATATAATTTCAAAAGATACAGTTACAATTTTTTTTTCTAAATCTATTTTTTATATGGGCATATGTTAATCAAAATTAATATATGCCTATATTGAATATTTAATTTCGCAAACATGTAATGTATGTTGTAAATATATTAGTATCTTTTTTTTTTCAACCGAAAAATACACATTATACTTTTTTTACTTTCTTTAAGTGTTCTACAAATTTGATATAATGACCACATACACATTTCATCCATCTAGATTAAAGCGTTTGATTTATCATGTTCATATCAAATAACGCTAGTCTGTGCCCCTGTTGCCTATAGCACTGACATATCTAACTAGTTGTATAAGCCCAAGAAGGAGGGGAAAAGAGGAGAAACGACAAACTATCCAGGGATCTCCACAGAGAATATCATCGTTGTCAAATCCTGCACGGCTATATTTATTGCTATGACAAAGTAATAATTAAATGAAGAGAACAAAAATAGTTAAAAACAAATGGTGACGATGGCTTGAACTCACAGAGAAATGTTGATAGTTACAGACGCAACCTCTTTATATTTTTGAGGTCATTATCTGTGGATAAACTATATAGAGATTACCATTGAAAAAAAAGAAGAAGGAAAAACGGACAAATAACATTGTAAACATCTATAAGACATGCATAAACATATAAATAAACATTGTTGAATCCGGAAATCTGTAGCTTGGAAGTAGGAAATCTTGTGGTTTTGATTTCTGTTTTACTTTGCGAGACAGTTGTTCGTTGGTTCTGTAGGGTATTACAGTAATGAGAGAATAATTTAGATAAACAGGCAGGCATTATTCCGAAAATGTAATTCTCGAACTCAAATGTGAACTTATATGAAGTAAAAAGAATTAAATTTCTATGACTTTCAATTATTATTTTTAAGATTATTGAAATTATTATTTTCTCAGATATAAGCATTCTAACAATGTATATGTTTCAGAATTTGAAAATTATGTATACAGGAAATTGGAATACAGTAGCTATTTCAAACCATCTAAAACTTTTTGCGTGTCGGAATGGGGATGGCCAGTCCAGGAGTTTTCTAATCCCATTTAAATGCATGAAGTCTTTCGCAAAGTAACCCTCGTATATCTTTAAACCAGATCATAAATCTAGCTAACGCTTAAACTGTTTTGCTGATAAATTTGATTCCAAAATTTATACAAAATTCCAATAAAATTATTCCAAAGATATGAGCATTTATGTAAATTTGTGTGCCGTAAGGATAAATGTCCGAATATGAGTAAACTCATCTACAGATGAGATTTATGAACAGACATTTTGATCATAAGCCAGTTAGATCATAAGCCTTATTTTATAAGCCTTATTTTTGATCATAAGCCTTATTTTATACATAAAATAAGCTTATCTACTCAGATAAAACGTAGATTATTCTCAATAAATTTATTATAATCAATAATCATCAATGGCTTCAACAAATAAAGTTCCCTTAAGCCTAATTCAGTAACTTTCTGTAACCAATGTCTTAAAACATATATTTTTAACATTGAAACTACCTAAAAAAATTTGGAGTAGCTCTTAAAATCTACGTTATTTTTGAATGATGTAATAAAATGGTGAATTATTACAGTTCAATAATCTTCGAGGATATCTCATGAAATTATAATTCATCAAAATCAGTTTGATGTATTTTTGCATCTTGTTGATGCAAGATTAGTAGCAGATTTACGTATTTTGCGTCCATAGGCATTGCACATGATGAGGCTACTCTTTTAATGAAGTTCAGGTTCACATTTCAACAGATTTTAAACATGGTAATAGTTTATTTTTATAACATCTATAAAAACAATAATAAAAACTATCTAATCTACAAAAAGTCTCTTAGCTTCTACTATACAAATTTTACATAAATGAAATTTAAAAATAAATGTTGCGCTGCTTATTTAAAATTAAAGCATCTCTATTCAGCGTGCAGTAGAATATGAAACAAGTGATCAAAACACCATATTCCTGTAGCATGGAAACATATCTGATGAAAGATAATCCCAAAATAAGCGAAGGTTATTGAAATATACATATTCATATATGTTTAAATATATATGTGTTGAAACACATATATATTGAATATGAAATAAAAAAAATATTCATATTCATTTTGAAATGTAAGCAACATAAGAGTATGCTAGAGAGCAGTGACGGCTCTTCAACATAGGAAATAGAAGAGCTACAAAAAATACATTGCTATTTTTTCTTCTTTTTTAAAAAAATTTATTTTATCCATAAACAGCCTAAGATTTCTTATTTCAAGCGAGATATTAAGTCTTTTTTGCATTTCAAAATTTTTATGGATGTATAAATTTGTGTAAATTTTTATGTACCAGTATGTAGTAAAAACATTTTGCAGTTTTATCAATAGAAAATTATGCGATATAACGATTCAGCAGAAAAAAAGCATCAGAGCTCTTCCCAACCCGTACACACTTCTGTCTTCGACCAGTAAGTTCCATAACGCTCAACTAAAAATTAAATTCATCAAATTAGTTGTGCAGTAGATGATCTGCAACATTCATCGTTTCTTACGTGTAATACTTAATGATAATTAATACCTATTTATAAACGTTTTACATTTTAGAAAATTATCTACATACTTTTTTTCGAAGAATGAGTTCTAACGAAAAGAAATGACTGGTCAACAAAGCAGATGTATTTTTGTCAAGGCAATAAGAAGAGAAATCATAATCTAACCCTCTAAATTCAAATGAAGAAAGGAGTAGTTTTTTCTTTCAAGTCAATCCATGAGCTGTGTGCATAATGGACTTCCTTGAGTTGCACGACGACATACGTTTTCCTTTCTTGTTGATCACTCTGTGGTATTTTGGATGGATGGCGTTTCCTAAATCAACGCTAAGCATCCAATAAACCAAATGTATTTTTGTCCAAACAAAAACAATTCAAACTAATGCTCATAAACAGTGAAAGAGAGGTGAAAAATG
>JAPMOR010042416.1:132038-142419 GCA_026543865.1 Argiope aurantia
ATCAACTTTAAACATCCAATAAACCAAATGTATTTTTGTCCAAACAGGAAGAATCAATGTTCTTTTGGATTATATTTTTTTTCTCCATATTTATCCTCAATTTTTTTCTCTAACTAATAAATCTTAGATTTTATGTGTAAATGGGTATAATACTGTACCAAATGAACTCGCATCATGTTTTGTTTGCTTTATTACGAGGCATTAGTAATTAAATTAACTGCCATGCGGACAAAAGATCAATCATTTGTTGTTCTGAATTGACTATAGCAGCTTTTTTCTTTCCTTTATAAGATTTATTTAATATGTTAAAAATTTTGTGAACAATTCTTCGCATTCATTATTAACACAAATTTCGATTTATTTTTATGCTTTCAGCCTCTCCTCTTCTTAAACTGCCATAACCATTCAGAAAATTGTCATTCGCTTCGTGGACAGAATGCAGATATTTTCGTCAGAAAACAAACGCAACCTCCATTTAATCTGCGTGGCATTAAAACACAGAAGAGAAGTGAATGAATACATACACAGCCACATATTAGATTGTTTATTGAGAGGAATTTTCGAAACGGGAAAATTACCTTTTTCCGGAGAGGAGAGGAAAGGAAATGAGAGAAAAACGATTTTCATTCGCTGGCGGCAAAATGCTCATTTCGCCAGCATTCCTGTGCCTGCATCTATAAATATGCACATTCTTCGAGCCATATGAATTTTGCTGCACGGTGAAAAAATTTTGCGAAAATGTCCTTGGCCCGCGCGTGCTGCCCATTTAATGATTCACCGAAATCACTTTTCTCCTGGATCACGTGACTCCGTGGCACCCCTCACTGAGCGTGGCCAAATAGAGCTACTGCACCTGGCAACACCCATCGATCGTATGTCTAAGTATCACGTGGAGATGTCACTCACAAGAACTATGTCAAGAGTAGACACTAAGATTACTTTACGGTCCAGTAATTCTTTTTTAGCATGCATCGGACAGAATAATAATACTAATAATAAGATATTGCAATACTCACGGACATAAAGGAAAAATAAATATTTTTTGTAGCATTTTTTTAAACAAACTTAACCGTTATCACTTGAGTGTAAATATTATCAATACAGAAACATGCAAATTTGATAATATTCCCTTTTAGGACAAAATGTCCAACGACATTGCTTTGTTACTTTTACGATATTGACCAACATTTCGAATACAGAAGAACATAATGGAGATATCATACAATATTTTGCGCTGATAGGGTTATAAAGATACTTTTATTCATACATGTTTGTTTATCTAGATTCTAAATTCGAGGTTAGATGGCTGCAAATACGATACCTGCTAAAACCTCACCTTCAACTTCATGATGAACATAAACAACTCGAGGGCTTTCTTGTCATTTTACTACGGCTCAAAATTATATCATTCTTCTAAAGGAACCTTTCAACATGATATTTCTGTCAAACAAATAAACGAAATCAGCGATTCCAAATTAATATTATTACATTTACTATGACTCTTGTTTACAAGTCTACAACTCTTTTGACATGATCTTAACTGCATCGTTGTATAAACAAAAAAATCATTTCTATTGGATTACCTGTACCTCACCTCTTTTCGTGTTATTACTAGCATCGATTAAAATCTGACTGATCTTCATGTCACAAAAAATATAATGATGTAAATTTTCACTCGCTGATGAAATATAGGGTTTTGAAGACAGAGTTATTATTTTAAATATCGCCCTCGTTATTTCACCACGGTCCAATTTCAATTGTTCACCGAAACTTTTCCAATAGGCTTTTAATATAATAAATCATGAATTCAATAAAATAATTTTAAAACGTATCAGAAGAAAAAATTATTTTTTTATCATGACCTTATGTTAAGTTACTGTTTTTGAGTTAACTGTACTTACGCACTTTGGGGGCCCCGGGGTTACTTGGTAATCTTAGAATTAAGCCAAGATTGCAAAGCTCCACTATATATACGAAATGCGATCATTTTGCTGATATGCCTCGATTGCTTGGCGATCTGAACATTATATTGGCTGAGAACCTTTATAACATTCATCGTTGATGGATAAATCTATAACTTATTTCTTGGACTGAATAAAGGGAATTTCAATTTATTTCTCTGTCGTCTTCCAAACAACACATTTCCTGAAATGCGTTTGTTAATATAGGATGATCAATATAAAAACACAAGATCTGGTGAGCTGAACATCATATTTCGTGAAAAATGTATTAGAATGAAAAAAAAATTGTAATATGATTTTTTTTTACCATTTTTGTTTTATGCTGTAATATAATGAGACTACTAAAATTTCCATGTATTCTAAGTTTTACCATGAAACGCCATCTGATGGCCGCATTTATAATATTTTTTGATTGAATATTTTAACTATCCTTTCATTATGATGCATTCCAAATGTCACAACTTTCAGATGATCTCAGATATAGACATATATGAATAGAAATTTAATTATGTATATCAGTATGTTTTCGAATATAAAATAATTCATACTTCTCGGAACGTAAGAAGAATGATTTTATTACACAATTCATCCTCTTATTAAACAATGATTTTAATTTAATTTTGTTATTACAAAATTCATATTGTAATAAAAATATGTAATAATGCAATAATATTGTAATAACATTTAGTTGTTTAACTATAGAATAGCATAAAAATAATATATCCGTACTATTAATGTTGATGGAAAGAGTATGTCATTATAAAGACGGATTTGGCGTCTACATACATGGCGCATTGAAACGAATTACAGAATGAAGAATATTTGAAATTGAATGGTGGTTTTTTTTTCACTAACTCCTATTGAGTTTTTAGTTTAGATTCATCTTCCAATTATGAACAAACTATTCTTTTTTTCCTATGTATGAAGGTAAATTTTCATTTTCATCTGCAAAATTAAGAAGAGGTTCCGAATCTAAAGACACTTCTTCCAAAAACTATATCAGAATTACTTGCCCTAATATAGCAAAATGAGAGAGATTTTAGTATAACGCTAAAGGTTCTTTGTCTTCCTACAAGCACAATGTAAGATCTTAGATATAAATTTGAATACTTTTGAATATTTTTTTAACGTTTTGGTCATTAGCAATATAGAACTCTTAGAAAAATGAAAATTTTATTCAGCGTAAATTAACAACTCACTTAACCATAAATTAAACTTATTTTATGATATAAGTTAAGATCAAATATATCTAGAAAAAAAGGAAACTTTACCCAAGGTTTAGAGATGCTAATCAAAATATAGGAACGCTTGACCTCGTGATAGGAAAATTGTGGTTAAGATTTCAATATTATAACCTCTTGTAAAGTTCAGTTAAAATACAAAAAGTTTGACTAAACACAGAAAATTTCAAGTCTTATTCTCTTGGATTATATAATAGAAAATAATACATATCTCTTATTTCGGGGAGTAGTCAAAATCTGACTAAAACACCTGCAATTTCATTTTCGACAGTTTTCTATTTTCTCAGCTTTTATTATCTATTATGTGGAACAAATAAAGAAATTAACTCTTTAACCTTCAATTTCTCGCTTCTACTGGTTAGCTCTTGACAACCCTTTTTTTTCTAATTTGATTTTTGTTTGGTATGTCAATAACAATTATCAGAAACAGGAAAAATATGTCAGTATTGCGTTTCCTGTTGGACGAGCTCTATTTTTCCTACCCTCCTTTTGAGTTCGATAGGATATCTTCAGAAACAACAGAAACCGCTTTAGAAGTTTGAAACCTAGGATTATGGGCCAACTATTGACTATTTCCTTGGCTGTACTGGAGGAAATGCCTTTTCTCTATTAGAAGGATAATTATTCATCATTGAAATTTGTCAAATCATTTACTGATGAGGGCTTGAAATTAATGTTTCTAAGATTACTAATAAATGGCTCAATTCCTGCAAACTTTAAGCAACTTGTTAAATTGCCCGAAATGAAACCTTTCAGTAGTGCATTTAGAATAAGCTATGCACTATTATATGCTAGACAGCTTTGTCAACCAGCTGACAGGGATATTCTTCTTCATTGATATCTGTCAAATGCTGCGAAATTGTTGGAAATTAAAACTATGTTATTTTTCTTGTTTTGCAAATGTTTTGTTTATTTTGTACATGGCCCTTTCTAACATAGATCCCATGATATCATAATGCTATTAAAAAGGTAAATGTCCGGTTTATCTATCCATCTTGTAAATTTTTCAGTATTGTAGCTTTCCTTTTTTATCTGTCTCGTGCAGCTATCAAACAAAATCTTTCTTCTTTAACTTTCAATAATGGGAGAAAATCACGCGACCAATTAATTGATGAAACAATGAAAATGGTTTGAACTTTAGGGCAACAATGTTCAAAACAATGTTAGGGCTGTTGTTCAAAATTAAGAAAAATAGGTGTTTTTTTAAATTGTCAAAATTTAATGAAAAATCTCACAACTATTAAATTAATATCATAAAAAGAACATTTTTTTTTAAATTTTGAAAGAGCTCAAAATTCATTTCTGTGCGATATTATTTTCGGAAGTAATCGCGGAAATTGAATTCCCATTCCAAGGAATACCTTTTTTTACTTTCTCGCATACGAAGTATAAAGTATTGTTACAAACCTGCAATTCGGCTTCCCAGCATAGTTTGTTCCATCAACAGAAAGAAAGTTTTACAGTCATCTGAATGGGACGAAGTCCAGGTGTGCGTCGGAGGTCCCAGAGCTTGGCGACAAACTTGGCGACCATTTGGCGACTTGGCGCCAAAATAGATAATACCCGAAACTTCGAGAATTTTCCCGATCCGTCCAG
The DNA here is from genome assembly GCA_026543865.1 of Argiope aurantia. Lineage (NCBI taxonomy): Eukaryota > Metazoa > Arthropoda > Arachnida > Araneae > Araneidae > Argiope > Argiope aurantia. Next base: position 136,837 of record JAPMOR010042416.1, read on the forward strand.
TAGGAACCGAGATACGCCACGAACGTTCCTGATTGGTTGAGAGGCTTCTAGCCCCGCCTCCTGAGACCTATAAAAGGAAGCGGCCGCCGCTGCCAAGGGAGATGACGAGTAGTCCGAAGACGGAGCGGAAAAGCAAGTGGTCAGAGTGGACGGAGTGGTCGAAGAAGAGTAAGCGGAATCGACGGAGCGAAGTCAGTAATCCGAGTCGGAGAAGTAGAAGACGGAGTAGTCGGAAGCGACGGAGTCAAGCTCGTGCTGAACTGAGCTGTGCGCTACTGTCTGCAGTAGATCCTGGTTGTATGCTGATGTGTGTGCTACACGTCTCGGGTGAAGATAATCGTCTTCTGTGCTGTATATAGTTGACGCTTTTGTGCTGTCCTGTGTGTCTTCGTGTAAATAAACGTCGTTGTTTTATTTTCTACTACCGTCTGCTGATTGACCGTTCTACACACCATATCACTTCCACTATCCAAACGAACCCCGGCAGAAATTTCGTAACAGTATTGTATCATCAAAACATTCGAATTCGAGATTTTGAAGAATCTCCACGTTTCTGACTTGCCTGGGCTCGAAAAAAACATCTTTTTTTTTTTATTATATCGTGCCTGTATGAGACAAAGATAAAAAAAAATCTTTGAGACAGACAGATGAAATTTGTTATATTTTCTAATTTACCGTAAATTTATATCACATTTTTAGTTCCATATCAAATTTTGGGGAAAATCCATTCAGAAGAAGTCTACTTGTCTCGCTGTTAGAATATAAGTCAACACGTTAACTGCAAAAAACAAAGATAGCTAGATGCATAAAATCCGATACACAGGTTTAACATCTACAGTGTAGGCATTTTTCATGGGGGTAGAGGTATAGACCTTTATTAGACAGTTATGATACGCAAAAACGTTAATGGGAAGACCAATCCCGCTTATTGGAATGAGGCCTTTCTGTCTGCCTGTGAATGAGATAACTCAAAACCACTTTGAGATAGGAGGATGAAGTTCGATATATGGACTTTATGCCAAATTTATAGATTTCTTTCTTTCAAGCTGTGAACAAGTTTTACTCAAAGTAAATCTGTTTGATCATCTATTCGAATTATCATAAGTTGATTATTCCGACCAGGCACACGGATAAAGTTGATTATTCCAACCAGACAGACGGATAAATATGAAAGACCTGATCGCCGCGTCAACATTGTCGGGAATTAAGGTTGAGTCCTAAGAGGCTTTACCGACCTCTGTATTAAAAGTTGCTGTTGTTGTTGTTTCTAATCCCAGGTGTTATAGCTACGCTATAACACCTTCACGTAACCAAAAATCTCTAAAAAGTCCAAAAACAATAGCGAATCCATAAAAATCTCAAAAATCGTAAAATTTAAACATTTAAGAATGTGATTAGGGGAGGCTTGATCTGCTTTGCACCAAGGACATTCAGCAAAGATCCTCCGTCCGTGTTGAAAGGTGAGGGATTTAGTGTGCCCACTCAAAAAACGAGAGAGAGCTGTTTTCTGTTTTCTGGAGATATTCAGGCGGTGACACCAACCAGGACTCTTACCAAAGTACCAAAGGTGAGCAGGTGGGACTTTCCAAAGTGCACTCGACTTCATCTTTTTGATAGAAGAGATTTCAGAATAAGTTAGTTTTGCATCACCATGAAATATGTAAGCTGAGGCAGTCTTAGCTAAGTTATCCTCTGTCTCATTACCATTTAAATCAACATGTGAGGGACCTATTGAAAGTGTGTAGAGTGCTCAGCGGACACACTATATTACAAGTTTCAAGGCTATATGAATAAAATTTAATACATAAATTAAGTACCTACAATGTAAATCCAGATCCAATTTCGAGCCAAATCCTTCAAAAGGTTGACTATGCAGCGACTTGTAATTTCTCATGCATGATAATTCAAAAATAAATTAGCTTCAATAAATGGAATTTACCATGTATTCTTGTATCTTCAGTTATAACTCTGTGTGGTTTTCATTTCAATCAGCCGGAGAAAAGCATCGAAATTCATATTCGAGTTTTCTAATACTTATATATTAAATGCATTCTGACAATTAATCGCCAAAAATATTGCCAAAGATCGCACGTTAATAGACTCCTTCAGACTGATTATTTGCTAACGCTAAAGGCACGAGGTTAAAAGTACGTAAGTACCGGTTTTCTTTACATAATACTTCACTTTCGGGGGCGGGCACCTCGAAAAGAGGATGAGATGCTTCCAGTATGGTGATTGGATCTCGCCAACCTGGAGGGTACACAAAAAGGTGTCGGATCTGTCTCCTTCCATCAATGACAGGATGTACTTTCTTCGGGAAGAGTTGCACCGTGGTCGGTGATGCCCCTTAGGACTCAACCACAGTTCCCGCCAGTATTTCTGTTGCGACGGTCCGGTCATTCAGTTTTCTTTATCCGTGTGTCTTCGGGCGGGTCGGAAAATCAGTGATATGACTTACAATAATACTTCGAAGTACCCAGCTCTCACGCACAGAACTCTGAAAATTAAAATCTGAGCACTCTTAGCTTTTAAGGCTTTTTCCCATTTCTCAAATTTTATTCAAGAAAGTGGGGAGATCACCTTTATTAGAGAACATGCCAGAACTTTTGAAGGAAATTCCTCCTGCTGATTGAGTTAGTAAATAAATTTTTAGATAAAGCGAAAAATTCTCATTTTTCAAATCAACCTTGACGACAATTTAAGGATGTTAGTTAACTTAAAAAAATCCAGTGCTAGATTTTACCATTAATACTATCTTACATATTCGGGTCTTCTCTCCGAGATAAAATAGAAATCTTCTCATACACGGCAAAATCCCAATGTCGATAAAACCCAAACTCAAACGGAAAGCACATCACAAACGCTAGATAAATAGATGAAGATATATAAGCTAAAGTAAGTTATGTGGCTTGGAAAAATAATTTAGGCTAGAAGGTTTGGAACCCATTTCTAGACGGCGAGGTTAGAAAGGCTAAAAGGGATGATAACAGAAAAAAAAAGTCGTTTTCTTATCAAAGTTGGGTCCAAAAAGGGGATCCAAAAGTTATCTCTTGAAAGAGACACAATCAGCTTTATTGATCTGGCAGTCTTTGATGATATCGATTGTATGTAGTCGAATTAATGTCGTGCTGAAGCTACGAGACTCGAATCATTGGCGACGATCTTACTGTTGTTCCCTAAGGACAAACCGGAAGACATTTCTGTGCAAACATTAGTGATCTGCCTGTATTTTGGTACTGAAGATCTTTAAGGTTGGCAAAGTTTTTCTTGCGGTTGTGCTCCAAACGGATTGATTTTCTTTTATGATATAAAAAGGCATTAAAGACATTGTGTGCTTCTCATGCTGTTTTGCATGTAAAGACGTTAATTCCAAGGCTACACATTTTTTTATCACTAAAATGGGTGATTTGTATTAAATTTTGCACCGAATCTATCATAGCATTCTCTATATGTTGCTACACTAATAAGTTTAGTGATCCTATTCTTCTTACGACTGAGTTCTAAATTTAGATGTCGTCTGTAAGATTCATATTTTTCAACGTATTGATTCATTTTATTTAAACAGATTCATTAATTCATTAAATACTCAGGAGAAGGGGCGTAAATGTATTATAAACCAGCAAGGGATAGAAACCTTTTCGCATGCTCTTTAATAAAGGAGTTATCAACTTCCTTCATATAAAGTTGTGGAAATTACATAACGCCAAGAATGCTTTACATGACATTAGCGAACAACAGTTAGAAAATATTATTCTTTGACAAAAATTTAGCAATTTTATTGAACCCACCGTGTGATCTTTGGCGAGGTTTTCGACGATTAATCTCTGGCATACGTTTAAAAGTATATGAAATTCAAAATTGTGCTTTAGATACGTTGTTTCCAAACATTTAGGTGGAAAGTTTTAGTTGCGTTGTTTTGACATAAAGCTACAATTGTAGCCACAAAAGTACTACCAATTAAGTGTTACTACTAATTATTTAAGTCAATGCTTTTTTAAGTTTCGTTTTTAGATGCTTGTGAAAGTACAGACTACAGAAAGTCCATTCCTTAACAGAATTGGCTCCAAATTTGAAAGATATCTACATTTTACCTGCTAAATCTGTATACTAAATTTAATCGATCTAGCTCTTTTCGTTTTGTAATTAACTGGTTCGTTTATATTCAAACAGCCGGATATTCAGACTTCCTCTGAAAAAATGTCCCTCAAAACTTGTAAAAATCTACATATTTAGTGTAAAGATCATATAACAAATTTCGCCATTCTAGCTAAAAGCGTTTTTGAGTTATCTTTGTTAAAAACAGATGTAATGCCATAGATGTTTTTTTCAAAATCAAAAAGATCTAAAACGGAGAGATCCGTCAAAATCTAGAGTTCTATATTTCCGACGACTACAAGACTATCTCTATATTTCGTGGATAAAAAAGCGAAAGGGAAAAGGTAAACACAACATTTATATTTAGGCATTTATAATTATTAGACACTAACTACTTTTGATGACTAGATGGTTCAACGGGAATATATTTATGTGATTTCTTTCAATTAAATTGAAATTATCTCTCTACCTTAGCTTTCAATAATAAAAGAAAATCGCAAGATTAAATATTTTGATGGTATATTGAAAACATTTAAATTTCGTTACAACAATGAAAATATTATTAAAAACTGCAACAAAAAGTTTTAAAAAAAATGTCAAACTTCGCACGATTAAATATTTTGATGGTATATTGAAAACATTTAAATTTCGTTACAACAATGAAAATATTATTAAAAACTATGCAACAAAAAGTTTTAAAAAAAAATTGTCAAACTTCAAATTGAAACCGCATGGTAATTTTATAAACAGCATGGTTGATTTTTTTAAATCTTAAATTTTGTAACAATAAATTTTGTGTGATAATATTTTTGGAAACTATCGAGAAAAAAATGTCAAAATCTCATTTAATTTTTAATTAATTACAATTATAATCGGAATCTCAAAAACTTATTGTGACTATGAAACATACATAAATACTAATGGTAAGAACTTTGAGCAATTCCTGGTAAAACTGGACGATTTTCTGGAAATCAAACTCCTCTCAGAATACATGAGTAATGATGCCAAATGGATCTGGATCGCAGTCCGGCCAACTGACATATTCAAGTATTTTATGTATCCATTTTCAAAGCATTCTTGCTGACACTGTTTTCTGGAATACAGTAAAAGATCAGTGTTTGAGTCTGCAAAGGTAAATTTATCTCTTTCTTCGAGCCTCCGTGAATTACAGAATCATTTGAAAACATCCATCAGGCTGAACTGTCAACTCCACATACTTCAGTTACGGTTCTAAATGTGCAGCCATTCAAAAACATTTTTGCTAAGTAAAAACCATTTAGATTTATCTTCAAAGGAAATATTTTTTTTTTTTTGAATATTCATGAGATAGTTTAGCAAACTTCTGACAAACAGTAAGCTTTTGAAAAATTGTTTGACATATTTATGTTCGTTTTCTTTTTTCCTTTCGTTTAAAGCACTTCTAATTCCACCAGCATCCAATTTTAATTGCAGTAATTTTAAAATATGATATGATATTGACATTTAAAG
>JAPMOR010042416.1:147271-164502 GCA_026543865.1 Argiope aurantia
TGTGTGTGTGTGTGTGTGTGTGTGTGTGTGTGTGTGTGTGTGTGTGTGTCAATCATACCAATAAAGGTCGACATGAATTTTAACTTTTCGAAAATACTGTTCAATTAACTAGCCAATTCATTGAAACTCTGCGTAAAAGGTTCTGTGAAATATTCTTCTATTTCAATTAGTCATATTCCATTTTATCAGTTGAGATGTTACCTTTATGACAGGATTTATTGAATTTTTAAAAATATTCTTGACTATAAAGTTTTAATTGAAATTCTTCTTCTAATTAAAATTTTATGCAAATTGAAAATCTGACTGAAAGTTTATTGCCATCAAATGCCTTGCAAAAATGAATGAATTAAAAATAAGCCTCCAGAAAGTAAACTTTCAAGAAACTAGTCACAACTTGTGTGAGTAGCAATGAAATATATATATTAAATGTGGAAATGAATGTAATAAGATTGAAGTATATATTTTGGAGGTAGAAAAGATATCCTACACCAAGAAGATACTGTATGAAATTGGTGAAATTGCCTTTATAAAACTATTCTTACCAAGAGAAATGATCATTGGAAATAACTTGATCCATTTCTTTCTGAAAAGAGGGTTTTTCCCTCTAGGAACCCTTCTATTCCATTCCATTCCTGTTATTCTCAATTAATTAAGTTTTAATTCATGTGTATTGCATATAATGAAAAATTTTTGAGGAAAAAATCTGATGAACGCTTCTTGCATTCCAGGCGAGTGAGCTCAAGATGACTTCGGAGGACACGGAGCTCCGAAATGTGGATCTCCAGTTCCCGCTCATGCGGGGAATGTCCAAAAGCGATCCCAGCTACACACAGGTAAGCTCTCTTTTTCTCATCATCTGCCACCTTTTCATAAATTGCATGTATTCTTCAAAGTCGCTAAACAAGTGGCATTTCCTGTACATGTAAATACATTAATTTACTAAAAATAGCCCCCTCCCTCCTTAAAATGACTCCACTTTTAATTGGGTGTAATAAATGGCAAGTCGGCAATTGCAAAGTCCATATAAATGCATGCATTCTGCCATCCAAAAATAAAAACATAATAAAACAATAATAAAAGAACAATCCTGAGGAAAAAAGTATAAAAATGTGCATCATTTTTTGGAAAAAGAATTCACTTCGATTTTTATAGATTGCTATGTAGTAGTAGGATTATAGATTCCTATTCGCAGTAGGCAAGAAGTATTTTTCCATTTGGCTGTTCGTTTTCTTATTAAAAGTGTATCAAAAAAATCCTGGGCTCTCTCGATAGCATCAATGAAAACATAATAATTTTTATTTCTGCTATAGTGGCTTGAAAATCCTCGCAAAGCAGTGTCCAAGTGTGAAGACAGTGTGTGTATAATTGCTTGCATTTTCTTGGTGGTTGTTTCAATAATTCTTGAAGTTTGAAATCTTAAAACAATATCATTCGGATATTTTGTTATCGAAATAGCAAGTCTCTATCACCGAAAGCATAATCTCTTGCTGATTCTAAACAGTGCTAATTCTGGTGTTTTTTGATACATCTGTAGAATCATAGACTACCACTTATATAAAAATGATCACAAAATTTTCCACTATAACAACTTTTGATGCTAATATTGCAGTATGAATGCAAATCAAAACTTATTCATACTTTGTTTTTTTAACAATAGTTGATTAGTTATTTTTGGACAATCAAAGGTAGATATTAGGTAAAGATGAAATTTCCGAAAAGAATAATCTCTTACCTTTCCGATGCATTTATTCCAGAGGTATATAAGATTGAAAATTCTTTGGGAAAAAAGTCCACTTAAGTGCCCTATCTTGCATGTATTGTTCCGTAAAGAAAAGCGACGTCCGCATCTTTGAGATGTAAAGTTTTCATGGTAGAGAGTACGAAATTCCACATCTCAAGATGTGAAGAGTTCCCCTCCTCTTTGAAAATCACTGTAGCAACTTCCAACTAGAATAAACAAAACGGCTGCTCTTCTTGGTACACACTGCTTGCAGTGCTGTCATATTTACTCCTCAACAGAATAAAAGAAATGATCAAACATCACTCACGAGGCCACAATAGGCTGCAAGCGCATGCTTACAAACCATAAGCCTGCACTCGCAGTAATCAAATTTCTCATTAGAACTACTTTTCTGATTATAATAGAGATAGTTATTGTCTTACCTGTGAGTTTTATCTAGATCAATAACTCCGCAAGCACACTTAATGATACTTTTTTTGGACATTTGCAGAACTTGTCCGAGAAGACTCTTTCTTATAATACATTTAGTAGGTGGTTCAGAAAGTAAGAAAACAAGTCCTTTGATCCTTTCATAGTAAAGGTTTATTCATGAAATCAAAAAAATTGATAAGAGTGTAAAACACTGATATATATTCCCTTGTTACATAGTCACCTTGGTTGTTGAATCATTCCTACCATAGTTAAATCAATCTACCGCAACGGCATAGAAGAATTCAGGTTTCCTGAACTTCAGCATTGGTTCTGAAATTGTAATCTTCTATGTGCTTCTTCAATGGTTCAAAAAGAGGAAAATCGCATGATGTGAGGTATAAACTGCAGTGAAGATGTTCCAATACATTACATCGGAAACAACAAATTATTATTAACCAAGGCTATTTATATTTGAACGTTGTCGGACAATAACAGGATTCTTTTTAAGAATAGTTCTGGGCGTTTTCCTGGGAGTTGATTAATTACACTTCGCATTTCAATATCCGACCATATATATGTCAACTTCATTTCCTAACATAAATTTTGGAGTGCTACGGAACGACTTGATTTATCTGTCGATTTTGTTTGAACGCTGAGATCGTCTATTTTATTTAAAGAAAATTGATTCACACTGATAATGTGAGCACTTCATAGAGATTTGGTACCTAATTTTTTTGAACCTCCAACGTATATTTACTGATTTTGGATTAGTGATTTTTTTCAATACAAATGCACATTTTAAACTTTTATATTCGGATATCTCCTCTTAGGCACCATTCAAGAAGGTGTATTACTTTGATGTAATTTTGATGTATTATTATTGTCTTTTTCATCTTGATTGCTAAAAATATTTACAGAGTGGCAAGAAGATCTTGATTTATTTTTCGGAGAATATATATATATATATATATATATATATATATTTGTCCTTGCATTAGATAATTAATTATGTATCGAATTACATTTCGAAGTGCAAAGAGTTAAATTTAGCAACGCATTTTTTATGCTAACCTCAATGTTTATTTAGTTTTAAGTCTCGATCAATTATTCGCTCGACTCTGGAAATATTTCATTTTTTTTTCCTTAAAACAAATTTATATAATATACGCTAATGTTATAATCTATAACATGTATACTTATGCCCACAACATTGCCACTGATTATACGAATCTCATATTTTCTTTCACAGGAAGACAGAATAATGACAGATACAGGCACAATGGTGGTAGCCGTCCATGGTGATAAGAACAAGCCAGCTATATTCACCTACCACGACATTGGCCTCAACCGTGAGTCTTCTCGAACTCTTTCCTTGTTCTTTCTTGATTTTTTTTATGCATGAAAATGGTCACTGAAATTAAGATAGTTTCATGTTCATTTTGCTCGCCTCAGAAACCCTCAAAGAGTTTTTTCCGATTTCTTTGATGTCACCTTGGTAACCAAACCTTTGTTTTTTAGCTTGGAACTCACGCATTATGAATATAAAGGACAAAGCACTTGATTTTGAGGTCAAACATCAGTAATTCTCGTCTTTTTTTCTTTTCTTTTTTTTGTTCATTCCAGAGGGAATATAGAGAAATTGTATTCTATATTATGAAAAGTTCTAAATGCCTTTTTGTAAAAAGTATAACAGAAATGTTCCCGTTGGTTTTTCTTGAATATAATATGAAAGTAGAACAAATAGTTTCACGTATTTTCAAACTACACATTAGCAACACTGATTGCGCCTTTCCTTCTAAAATGTAAATAAACGTCAGATCGCCTGTCACTTTTGATTAGAGGAAAAATTCACAAAAGGGAAAAAAAATGTTGGGGAGGGGGAGGGCATGTAGACTCATGTGCCTTTCACCTTCCATTTGGCTAGAATAAACGGTTTAAGACAGAAAAAATAAGTTGTGGGTAACTTCGGTAATTCGGAATGTTTATTTATTAATGTTTATATCATTGCTCTCAATAAGATTATTAAAACATGCAGAAAACATTCGAAATTAAATCAGATTAGAATTTAAGATTTGCCTATTCTTACTCTAAAGGAGCATTTCATCTTTACACCGTGAAAACTTTTTTAAAGAAATTTTATTACTTACAATTTGAAACTTGAATTCAAGCAAGTCTGATTAATACAATTTTGTAATTACAATAAAAGTAACTGAATCCCTTTAAAAATTATACTAAATGTCTTTAATTTCTGTCGGATTCCAATTTTTTGTTGTTGTTATTAAGCATAAAGATATTATAAAGAGGTGTCGAGTTGTCCCATTTCAAAAACTGATTAACCCTCTGGCTGCGTCATTCTATCAAAACACTATTTAGATGCGATGCTTGTAAATAAGTTCAAATATTTTTCAAAGAAAGTGAACTGATATTATATAATACACGATAATATAATATAACTATGTAATCATAAAAATAAGATCTATAAAGTGAAAAAAAAACTCGGGATGCAACAGAAAATGGACAGATTGCCAACCCTTGAATATCGCGGGATATGCAGCTGGAGGGTTAAGGGCAACTAGGGAAATCCCTACTTTATTATGTTGTAGTCCTAAAACTTCAAACCATCGGTGCCGAAATAATCTATACATAGCATAAAATGAAGTCTCTTGAAAGCGTCTGTATGTTGAAACCCTAAAAACTCGAGAAATATTACATAATTTTGGAGATATTTGTACTATTTTGTAGGGCATTTATTGGGGAAAGTTTCAGTATATTGAAATTATATCAAAATAAAAAAAAGAAGTTTTATAATTGTGATTTTAATTATTTTCGTACTACGATTCGCGCATGCGCAAAGCAGTAGCATTGTGCTTTACACTTATCCGTGCGTGAGCAGAAATCTCAAACTTCGCATGTGCAAATAGCAAGAGCTGTGGTATTCAAATGCGATACATTTCTTTGTTAACATTTGATTTTAAACAGCGATTCAGATCTCATTATCCCCAAAAGAAGGAAATTCAACCTTGGCGGGAGCACATTAAATGCCAAAACGCTTCGTTTGTTGCTCGATGGTGAAAATACAGAGGAAAGAAACTTTAGGTTAGTGAATATCAGAGAAAGAATGTCCACACTTTCTTCAAAAGAGTCTTCTGCCGAGCGAAGTAACCGTCTCTCTTTAAATCGCACTGCAATTGAATTACAAAGACAATGAATCTCGCCTGTCTGGTGTCAGAGAAAGACATTTAAATTTGAGACACAGGAGAAGAAGTGAAAGAACAAACGTTCCTGATATTTGGTCCGAAAAGGAGTACACCGCTCTGAATTTTGATCCATGTGTGGATTACAGAAATGATGCCTCGGTTTTAATAAGAACAATGTCTATAGTCTGTCCATACTGTTCAGCTTTAGGAACAGCTTTGATATACAGTCTTTTATGCCAAAAAATAATTTATCGCCAAATTTTAGCAAAATGGCTGAATTTAGCGAGAACGGCAGCAAAAGCGCCACCGAAAAATTGCCAACTTGCTAGGTGCAAAATGACTGTATATCGAAGCTTAGCCCAGCTTTAAAATGGAAAGATGAATCAAAAGGCATGTGTTGTTTACAAAGAAAAATTGAAACCATTTTAACAGTGTAAATATGGAGCAGCATTGATATACAGTCATTTTCCCCAAAAAAATAGTTTATCGCCAAATTTTAGCGACATGGCTGAATGTGGCGCGAACAGAAGCAATAACGTTTCCAATCTAAAGGTTCCGAGGAACGCTGCAGCAAATTAATGGAAATATAGAAAAAAAAGTCAATAAATGCAGTAAAATGAAATGCATGCAAAAAATTTAATCGAAAATAATGAAAGTAAGCAGAATTATGTGTAGCAGGAAAAAATCAAGGGAAATGAACAGGAAAGATCGAAATACCATAGCATATAGTAACATATAAAAAAAATGGCGGCCATGTAACCCCAAGCAAAGCGCAACCGAAAAATTACCAACCTCGCAAGGCGCCAAATGACTGTATATCAAAGCTTAGCCCTAAATATTTCTGAATATGAGGTATAAAAAAGTTGTTTTGTAGTTATTTTTGATGATTTCGAAATATCTTTTTGATCCCGCATGATATTCCTATTTCATATCAGGTGGAGGCTAGATTTAAATCTAAAGTTAAGGTTTCTTCTTAGATGTTATGCCACGAGCAACGCTGTGCGGGTACTGCTAGTAACATCTATAGCAAAGGCACAATTAAAGGATGCTAGGACTGATAAAAATGTTCGTTAAAGGGTCAAAATATGGTTGTATATGAGTAACGTTAATTAACGTTGAAAATATATGAATATTATAAAATTAATCATTAACATCCACAAGCCACTTATATCCACACGGGGAATAAGTGAATCCTCGCCGATTGCTTGCATAGATCATATTAAGAATTAATAAAATTATGAAATCTGACTAAATTAATTTTCTGAATTTTCAAGATTACAGAGACTTAAATATTGAAGAAATAATAATAAACTAGAATCGCTGTATTAAAAGAAAGTTATTGAAAGAAAAGATTTTGAAATGGAAAATTATGCATTGTGTAACTATGCATTATTAATCTTCTGTGATATTCCGACTGAGAATAGCGGTGAAAGCTTTCATTTTTATTTTTTTAACAAAAGTTTTGTTAATGTTTTGAAAGTATAATAAACAATAATTCTTGCCGGAAAGATAATTAATATATTTGTGTCTTGATTTTTTTTTTCCCCTTCGTTGAGATAGAACCCTCGCCAAAGAAAAAAAATAAATATAATTGCTGAAAATTGAAATTTAAGGAATGAATATAACGTTATATATATTCCCTTTATGATCGCATTAATGTGTTAAAAGTTATTACTATTTATACATGAAGTAATACTCTACTTATTAGATTCATGTAATAAAAATTATTTAATAATTCCCATTTTATTTATTATTGCTGCTTGTATATTTGTACTTGGGCCTCAGACTGCAAAGAATGAAGCTGAAAAAAATTCAGTAATATAAAACGACTTTTTTTTTGGGGGGGGGGGGATCAGAATTATCTTATAATGTCTCGAAATTGTAAATTATAAATATAAAATTTTTGGGTGGATCCTAGCACAGCCCACCTCTTGGCGTCATTTTTAATTCTTGTCAAACGAGTGGCGATAACGTCGCCAATGTGGCAACCTAGACAGATTTTTTAAATTTATTTATTTTATATTATATTTATATTTTTTATTCTTATTTTTATTTATTTATTATTTCATTATTATTATTATTTATTTATTATTTTATTTTATTAATAAATAATCAACTTAAACGGATTCTTTTTATTTTATTTATTTTATTTTTTATTTTTATCTATCTATTTTTTATTTTTATTTATTTATTATTTTATTTTATTATTATTTATTTATTATATTTATTTTTTATTATATTTATTATTATTACTGGCCTTCAAGTATCGTTTTTTAATTGAAAAAAATAATAACAAATATTCAATTAGTAGTCAACTTGGCGAGATTTCAAATAAGTCGCCAAGAGGTGGGCCCATCTAGGATTTTACCATTTTTAAAACATAATTTTGTGTTTAAAACATGTTGTAAGCGACCATCAGGAGAATTTATTCTTCTTGTATGATAATTCTGAAATAATAAAGATTAACCCACATTAACAATAAATTGAATTTTTAATGTTCTTAAAATTTATAATGTTTTTGCTTTATCTTTATTATAAGCGTTGTTATCTTGTGATCAATCAATTACATTTTTCAAATAGTATTTAATTTTGAATAAGTTGGATATATACTGTTCAATCTTCGACCATTAAACATTAATTTTATGTTATAACAATTATATTTATGTTATGCAATATTTTCCTCAATGTAATATTTTCCAACTATAATAAGTTATTTACAAAGTTTAGTTGCATAATTTGGCTTCAAGATATCTTTTAAAGGATTCGCTGTTTAATTTTTTTAAGTTAATTTACATACGAAACAACTTACACTTTCTGACAATTTCTGAAAAAAATATAGGTTTGCCTTAGGTTTTTTGTAGAATTTCCAACAAATACTCGATAACAGCCTAACGCAAAACTAATTATATTCCCCGCTGTTCCATTTATACATATATGCCTATGTGCTTGCCACAAATATTTAAAAAAATAAAGAATATATGAAATAAAAAAATGTCTATGAAAATTGCCTCATTACCATTTAGTTGAGAATGCGGAAAACACTCAGTTTTTTGCAGAGTATTAAGAGTTCAGTAGAGCTTACAGCTGTAATGAATGTATTAAAATATTTAGATTTTTTATAAAACCAGCATTTAAATATTTCTAAATACCAAAAGAATATCCCAGATACAAAAATAATCTTTTATCCTTATTACTTCCGACTTCCAGAAGGAGGGCGTTCAATTATCGTATAATTTGGGGATCTATCTACCAACGATTATTTATAATTAAATTTACTGAATAAACTAAAAAAACTCAATTAAATTTATAAACTAATTAAACATGTGATTAATTTCAAGAAATTTCATATATCAGATTAAAATATATATCTACTGAACACTTTGTGACATCAAAACAGTTTAAAAGAGAAAAATTATGCCTAATAGAATCGATTAAACTTACAAGGGGTGTTCAAATGAAAAGGTACGAAACAACACTGTGGGTATAAATGAAGACTTTATTCAAAGTATACACCACAGACCTGAACACAACGATCCCATTGATTAACGAGCCGAATGATTCTTTGTTCCCAGAATTCCTGTGGCCGTGACGAGACCCAGTTCTTCAGAGCGTCCGTGAGTTCACCGTCCGAGTTGAATCGCTTCCCTTTCAGATGTTTTTTCAAAGGACCAAACAGATGAAAATCGCAGGGTGACATGTCCAGGCTGTAGGGCGGATGGTCGAGCTGCTCCCACTTAGCCAGTTCCGCTTGTGTGACCCTGAAGATGTATGGACAAGCGTTAAATAATAATCATGGAGCAGAATCACACCCTCCGTGAGTAGCCTCGGTCTTTTGTCCTTGATGGGCCTGCGCAGTCTTCGGAATGTATCACAGAACATATAGGAGTTAATGGTTCTTCTGTGCTCGAAGAATTCAATAAGTAGCTTCAACTGGACAACGGATGCAAGGACACTGTGAAGGACTGGGTCTCGTCACAGCTACAGGAATTCTGGGAACAAAGAATCCTTCGGCTCGTTAATCAATGGGATCGTTGTGCTCAGGCTTATGTTGTATACTTTGAATAAATTCCCCCAGTGTCGTTATACCCACAGTGTCGTTTCTATCTTTTCATTTGAACACACCTTTTAAAATCAATTAGAGATGTAAAAACCCTTTTTATAAAAATGAAAATTCAAAGTGTAAGTAAAAGAAGTCGTGTCATGATGGATGAATATACATGATGCTGAAAGAAGAAGAATTTCATTAAATAAATAGTTTGATTATACAGTCAGAGAGAAAGAGAGTTAGCGGGATTTTCTCCATTGGTTCTATCTTTTTTATTCTTTTCTTTATTTTCCTCCATACATATGTATTTGTAGCTTCAAAAAAATGTTTTGTTTAATTTTATGATCCCGTAATTATTTTTATGACAGAAAAGGAAAATAAAGTGTAAGAATTTTCGTGCAGAAAGAAAGCAGAACTGAAATTGTTTTTATGTAATTTCTGTTTTATCGGAACTTTCTTTACGCATTTTCCTTTCTAATTTACTAAAGAGAAATTGAATGTTTGTACGTGCAGAATTATGGTGATGTGAGGCTTGGAATCTAATTATCTTCTTGAAGTGCGAATTTGCTAAGTCATTAAGTCATTCTATTTAGAGAATTTTTGAGAGGGTTTTTTTTCCGGGGGGGGGGTTAGATTAAGAATATGGGTGACAATTCAGATGAATTGCCATTAGTTAATCCTTCCTTAACTGTTTTGCTTTATAGCTGGATTAATCATAGTGTTAAAATTCGATAATTTACATCTCTTGCTCGAATGGCTAACAAATTTCATTCCCTGTGAGTACTTTGACTGTACCAGTACTTGGATGATATTTGATTTGATTTGATTTACTTTAGCTTATCTTTAGTTTAGTTTAGAACTTCATCCTCTTTCATCTATAAACATCAACAGTTTTTTCTAGGCAAATCTCAAAAGTATAATTACATGCTTGAAATATGTTGTCACAGAAACGTTTATCAAATTTTAGGCGAAAAATTTTGGCGAAAAATTTGGCGAAAAAACAGTTTTTCTTCTGTTCTTTCGCCAAGAGAAAAGCAAACGTATCTTTATGAATGAAAAGGCGATTTTTTAAGACCTCTGTTATTTTATTGTAATTATAGACGAAGTTGTACTACAGTTTTTAAATATAAGTTCTCATTTAAAAAATGCTTTCAAACAACAGTTTTGATATGAAACTTTTCTAACATTTCATGAAGTGTTGCTGGAAGTAGTGCTTTTTTACCTAATATAGTCATATGTAATTTTTTTTATCCAGACGTCACTAACTTCCTCGCATTTTTCAATCACCTCGACACGAAAGTCCTGATGCAGAGTTTCTGCGTCTACCACATCAATGCCCCCGGCCAGGAAGAAGATGCCTCAACTCTGCCACAAGGGTAAGTGCCACCATACAAACGATACTTAATGTTTTTTCGCATTTTGATCAAGATACTTATTAATTTGGAATAAAGAAATGGAATGTGATAAATGAAATATATGATTGTTCATTCTTATGTGAGCCGGCGTCCTGGCATTGGGGTAGCGTGTCTTCCTCGTGATCTGGGCGTCCCGGGTTCGAGTCCCGGTTTGGGCATGGTTGTTCTATCTGTGAGATATGTGAATGTGCCCTCCTGTAAAAAGGGGTTGTGCAAGCGAATGAGTGATGCGTGAGTAGATAAGTCGTTCTCTTGGCCCTAATTGGCGCTACTATAAAAACAAGAGACGCTCCCCCTCAGGCTTAAATCGGCTGTCTCTGAACAGCGGGGCTTGTCCGTGGCAAGTGCCATAAGAAACAACAACAACAATCATTCTTATGTTCAATTTTACTTCTTGCAGATAGCTTCACGGTCACTACAAAACAAAAATAACTAGATAGATTTAATTTAGAATACATATTTAAAATCTACAGTGTAGATACTTTTCAAAATGTTAGTCAAATCTAATGAGAGGTTGACCGTATGGTGGTTTGTACTTTCAGAAACAGTAATCTCGGGAGCTCAAAATGCAATGACTTAAATTTATCACACTTGGTATGGGATTTTGTGACTACAAGTGTAGTTCTATGCCACATTTTTGTTTCAATCGGTTGCAAACAAAATGCATCTAAAACATAAATTTGATTTTCGGATACTATTAATCGTATGCCAAGTCATCGAATAACTCGCCAAGGATGACAGGATTGATTCAGTAAAAATGCTAATTTCACGCCAAAGGAAAATATTTCATACCTGCTGTAGATCAATGCTATGAAAAGCATTCTCTGGGATAACGCCTCTATATTTTGGGATGACCGTTCCACTCGTTAGGATTGTCATGTATTTTTCAAATACCTTAAATGTCTTCTACAGATCTTGTAAGAATTTCCATTTATCTTGTAAAGATTGGTGTAAACAATTTTAAAAATTCTGAACCTCATTCCGGGACGGTATTATCTTTTTTTCAAAGTTTGAATCTGTATATAGGAAACAAATGATAAATTATCTCTACCTAGTAGAAATTATGGAGACTAGGCAATTGCCTAAGATAGCGGAGCAGAGAGAGGTCGTAATAATATCAATACAAAAATGTTAAATGACTGGATCCTAAATAAATAAATTGTAAAAAAATAGAAATTATGAATATTTATTAAAAAAAATATTAAGATAATATTAACACTGTCATGTATAATTGCTCAGGTTCTTGTTTGTTTTATTATGCCCATTTAGTTATTACAATATTTACAAAAAGCAAGGAAGGATCTGCTCGAAATATAATTGTGGATAAAGTCGACATCATGATTCGTATTAAAATAATAAATAAATAAAATCATGCTTATTTTTTTTTTCAAAATAAATTTCATCAAGACATGTGACTATGTTTGGAATGATTTTTAAAAAAAATGCTCTAAAATATTCACACTTTTGAACTTTTGCATAAAAAAATTTAAAAACAGCATCTATGAAATTGAAATATCTGTGCGATACCCTGACCTAGCCAGAGACCATGCAGGAAACTTAATGGGGCCGTCGAAGAACAACCCTACCTAGCACAAAGGAACAAACTACACTCGATGACATTGGACCCTTGCAAAAAATAAAGAACCCTCTAGAGGAAACGCTTATTGGTACAGAAAAAGAATAGAAAAAAAACATTACATTTTACATTACATATTAAGTTGTAAAACATTAAAATGCATAAAATACATTAAATGTACTAGTTAAATGACAGCAAATTTTTAAACTAGAAAAATGCACAGAAAAAGGTATAAAAATGTGCTCTAAAGAGGTATGAAGCAAAAGTCTTATAATTTAGAGGTTTGCGAAATAATTTGCTAAAATTTTGCAGATGGCTTGAAAAATATATTACCCTTGTTCCTGGACTTAGAAATAAGCTTTCGCACTATGAAGCATTAAAATAACTATAAAATATTTGTAAATGAATACATCACTTGTTCTTTAATTAAAGAACTGCATTATGTGCAAACATAAGTATACAAAATGTATAATAACTTTAGTCCAAAGAAGTCGATTACAAAATTCCTTTTCCACAAAAGGAAACAAATCAAGTCTAACAAAAGAGTATGGAAACAAAAAAGATACTTGAATTTTAATTAATATAACTTTTAACGTTACATATTCATGACATTTCAAAAATCCTTGATTTTTTATCGTGTACAGAAATTGTTGAAAATTGGTCTTTTTTAATCTCATTTTGGCTCTTGCATCGACCGCTATCCAATCCTTAAGGAAACATTCAGATGGGGAAAAAAACCATAAACTCAAATACGAAAATAGGACGTAAAAGAAGTTAATAAAATATTTATTGTAAAGAATTATGATTAAACTTAATATTTAAGATCAAATTATTACTTGAAATTTTTCCTTTGAATTATAGTGGGATATAGTTCTTTCAACCATGGGAAAAGGTTTAAAAGTTGAGAGTTCGAGTGTTAGAATGATGTATAGATATTTTAGCACTTTAATCTTTAATAATATTACTTGAAGCCTTTTAAAAATTTCACTTTGTTTCAACCATTTTACAGATACTCTCAAATGCCTTTTATTTTGCAGGTACACTTTTCCTACTATGGATACGCTTGCTGAAATGGTACTTGCAGTTTTGGAACATTACGGGTAATTTATGATAGCAAAACAGTATTTCACCATTTCTAGTTTTTAGTGATCATAATGAATATTATATTTATAACATAATTCTCTAGCATCATCTATAACACTGGATGGAGTTTGAAAATTTTCCCTTCCTCTTTTATCTGAGTCATCAATAAATGTGCCAATCTAAACCTCTATTTTGGCATCAAGCAACTCTGAGAGATATTTGAGTTTATTTTATGTTTAAGATGACTCATCTATTTTAGTGCTAAGAAACTAAGCAAGAATAAAAATTAATCATGAGATCATAACTTCACATTTTATTTATATTGTTGCATGCTGGATTATAACAAATATTAATGAGCTGAGATCTGCATTTTTTTATTATTTTGTATTTACACTGATTCATTGTATTCTCCCTTCACGTACAATTTCGTGTAATTGCTGATATTTTCTTTCTGTATTTTTCTTATTTTGTATTTGGCATTACATTTTTTTCTGTTAGTAGATCACTACTTATTTCGATCTACTTTGTCATTAATTATGATTTGAGTATCCGTGAGGATTTTTAGTTCATAAAATTCCGGGCCATTATTGTTTACTTCTAATATTACTTTATATTTGCTTTTAAACTGCAATGCAAACGCCATTTTCTTTAAATTTCTTTAGCACTTTGCCATTATGCTTGAGATTGTTTACAACAATTTAGTTAATTAGTGCAATTAGTGTATTTTTAATCAGTTAACTGTTTTTGACGAGTATACTCGGCATGGGGAAAGTACATTTTGAGTTATGATGAGTTTATTCGTCAGGAGTAATAAGTATTGACATCGCTAAATTTTTGCAGCACAATTTAAATAGGTATTTTCTGAAGAGGTCGAAACAGTTAACTGGTTAATAGTATAACAGCCCCTTTAGATTGGCACCATTCTCTATTTAAGAAATAAAACATATATATCATGATCTAACATGGTGTTTATATATATATATAAATATGTAACAATCGAAATGAATTGAATGTCTCTGAATCAACTACACATAGGTATAACACAGACGCTTAGAGAAAGGAAAAGAACAGTTGCTTTTCTTTATATTGCTTTTATATGACATTTTAACTTTTTCAAACACTTAAAAATATAAACTTATTTAATTTTATTTTTTTTTAATTATTTTAAAAGAAAAACTTTAAATATTTGGAATAAAAATATAGATGGCTCAACTCAATTCTTTGCTAAAGAATGAAATTTCATTTCTCTTTAAGGAAATTCATCACTGAGAATGAAAATATGCAATGTATATATTGTATTTATTCTTGTATTTTTTTTCTTTTTCCCAGCATCCATTTCATTTTGCATTTATTCTAGCATAGATTTCTTTAAATTATCTCCCACATGTTTAATCCAAGCTATCAGATCGCCATTTTCAGCCATCTTCGATTAAGATCTTGTTAATACTGTATACTTCACACTCTCCAATCCTAACACCAATGTTAACCATATATCCATCCTGTGGTAAGCAGTAAGTCCAATAGACATTGATAAAAACATTGATAAAAAAAAGCATAGATGTGTTGAACCTGTATAATCTGAAAATTCTGAAGTCATTCAAATAATATGCACTTTTATCAAGATGAAATCAAAATATGGATTCCATGACATTCAAACATTACTTAAATGAAAAGGCCGATTATCTCGCAAGAATGGTCCCAGTGTTGTATCCATACTTTCAGTGGATAGCTGTTGAATATTTAATCTCTTCTTTTCAAACACCTCGCTTCAAAATATGCATCAAATAATCATCAAAATAGCAAGTACCAAAAAACTCAAGGGTGATATTTTATCTATTCTTTCCCTTACTACATGGCTTAGAAATAGAAGAGAAGATATACGTCTAATGAATTACCTGAGTAATCATCACCCCAGCTTTACTAATTACCGGAAACTAAGAGAATAACATTGAACAAATTCACATGCACTGTTTGAAGTACTCAACTCAAATAGCATAACTTTGAAACAATCCTACTTTTAATCACAAAGAAATTTCGTCTCTAAAAATTTTGATCCAAAAAACTGTTTTTCATAAATGCCTTCTTTAAATTTTTCTTCCTTCGCTGAAGTTTTTTGATATTTATTAACTCCAAGTGACTAGCATTAGGAACCACAAACTTTGCTTTTAAATCTATCCTTTTATCCATTTCAATAATAATAATTCACTTAAGTTATTTTATTAATTTTAAAATTTTTTTAAAGAAACTTATTTATACTTGATTATAAAAGTTATTTTATCAGCAAATCCACTAATAAAATATTGATTAAATTTTTACTTCAAAAATAATTTTTAAAAAAAATGTTTAAATCGTTATTTATTTTCAGGTTAAAACATTTTATTGGATTCGGTGTTGGTGCTGGGGCAAATATTCTAAGTCGTTTTGCGGTAAGTTTTTATTATTATTTAAAAGTATTATTTTACATTCAGTTATTCTCTTAAATTCAAAATGTTTTTCAAAAAATTCGAAAATGTTTATTAATAATCAGAAAGTGCAAATTATGCTCCCCTGAATTTTAAATTTTAAAAAATAAGAAAAATGAGACTGAAATATTCTTCAATCATTTTATCTATACAATGTTTGTCAAAAATGAAAAATATGTATAGAAAATATAATTGATATAATTTTCAGAAAAATTGCAAAAATTTGTTATCTATTCATAATTACAATAATTGGTGAAAAAGGAAGAGACAAACTTCTTTGCGGTGGCAACCACTCAATAATAGAGTTTACTTTATTGTGGAATTTTTAATCTTTGCTTAAAACATAATTATCAGTTTAGTTGCAAAATGAAATAGTCGCCAAATTTCTTCTGGTTGCATAATGAAATTTGGCGGTATGGCATATTTTGGCGGTTTCCAAGAATTCGACTAATTCTTAATAACTCTCTAAATTATAATGGCGGCTTTTGATTCTTGTTATATTATTTTTTTAATTACAATCTGCCTCACTGTCATTGCTTTTACTTGATTTGAGCTATCTGATTTTATAAAATCTAAATTCTAGAAGCAGAATATGTTTTTTAAACTGAAACAGCATAAAATATGTTTTATTTTAACAGCATTGAAAAGTTCAGGAAAATTTTTCCCCATATTTTATTCCATTATTAATAAAATGCAGATCAGCATGCAAGTTCATTTTAAGTTGGATTTCTGTTAAATATATTTTCTAGTAAAGAAACCATTTCCAATTTTGGATTATTTTTACATGAAGAAAAGTAACTTTCTTTCGAGACTGTTTACGAATTTATGAATTCTACCGATAAGAAGTTTCAGCATTTGAAATTCAATGCGTGGGTCTTCAAAAAAGGATGAGGGCAGCAAAATGAACTCCTATTTTTCACCTACTGCAATGATTTATCGATGACTTTCGTTTTTGAAACTTTAAGGAACTGACTGCTAAATATTGGAACAATATATATGATCAGTTCCTTAACATGTTGAAATATAATGAAATAAGTTGGCACTTTTCAATCCGGCATTCTTTGCTTTTCGTAATCCGAACGATTAAAAAGTAAATGTTCAAAGGTTTTCGGATGCTTATTATAGGTTATGCAACATGTTATGAACTCACAGACACTAGTATTTATTTGATAATTTAACATTGACTGAAGCGTTCAAGTTCGGATGTTTTCGATTGCAAAACGTCTTATGAACCCACAAGAACTCACATACATTCTGTAACCTAAGTGCTCATTAGAAGTTATACAGTACTTTATGAACCC
>JAPMOR010042416.1:184961-297747 GCA_026543865.1 Argiope aurantia
TGAATTGAAAATATAATCTATGGATTTCCAATTTCATTCTGAATTGAAAATATAATCTATGGATTTCCAATTTCATTCTGAATTGAAAATATAATCTGTGGATTTCCAATTTCATTCTGAATTGAAAATATAATCTGTGGATTTCCATTTTTATTCTGAAAATATAATCTATAGATTTCCATTAATTTTTAATGAAAATATAACAATGCCCCTAAATTCTGCAATCACTGAAAAAATCCAAGCATAATAGATCATTCAGTATTAAGAGCAAAACGATATACTTGAAGCCAAATTAATAACATTGAATTTCGAAGAGAAGATAGGCTTCAATAAGTTATAAGGCTTCACCACATCAGTTATATTACATGTGAAATGTTATTAACTATGAATTTAAGAAGGGCACTGTTTCAAAAATTACATAAAATTCATTTAATTAAATATTATCCATGCACTTTCATTATATAATAGACCAGTTACCCACATATACGGTATGAACTGGTTGACCTTTCTTATCTTGAATATAATAGACAGATTTCCAATATTAATTTGTATAAAATTAATAAAGAAATTAATCAGGTTTCCACCTTAAAATTTCTTTGATGAATTGTTGTTTTTAAAGTCAGCTTAATAGCATATTTTGTTGAAAATGCGAAAACTTTACAGTATATTTTTTCGCAAGAATTTTTAAATACTTTTTGAATATATTTATTCAAAGAAAAAAATTTATGTATAAGTACACTGTAATATAGACGCAGCACTTTCACCTCCAATCTCAGCAATGTTCACTGAGTAAATCTGATTTATTTTTAATGGGCAATTTTACTGGATAAATAATTTTACGAAAATTCGCACCATCACATAATACTTAATTTTATCATGATCGGTTGAATTGATGCTACAAATTTAACAGCTTACCCTAGGTGACACACATATATTAGACAATATTGTATATTATTAAATATTGAATAATGAAATATAATATCGCATAATATTGCACAATATTGTGCTACCAGGGTACACCTTCGCAAGCAATTGGTCATTCGTTTATATGTAGGTAAACTTACAAAAACTGAGGACATTTGAATAATTTCAAGTCTTCTATTTGAAATTAATTCAAACAAAAAAAAGTATTACAGATTTTATAATGGGAATAAAGAGCTGCCCGAAATTTACGCAACCATGCAAATAAGAAATATAATAGACTCGGTGTCAAATAATTTTACAGCAATTTTTCGAACCGGTTTGTTCAGGACATTTTTACTTGTTGTCACTTTCTGTATATGGACTCATTACAGGCTGATATTTCTACGTATACAGTTTTGAAAGCAAGAATTAAAAAAAGAAAGAAAGAAAGAAGATTATTAGAATGGATAAGAGAACTTCTCTTTCATCTCAAAAAGAATTGCTTACTTTGCTGTTATTAATCAAAAGATTCTTATTTCAAACTATAAATAGTCGAAAATAGAACTGCATAGAAAACTTTAGGGATCGCTACATTTTTTAAAATTTATGTTGCTATTCAATTCATCAACATTGATTAAAAAGAAACTAATTACAAATTTTCCACTTTCATTTGAATTACTTCATAACTATGCATAATCAACCTATCTTTCCCCCCTACGTATATTATGAGAAAATTCCTAAGCTTATATACTTTATTCAGAGGGCGGCAAAATTTCCTTACCATTACACTAACCAATTATTTGTATCCCTGGGAATTAAGAAACAGTTTGAATTAATTTTAAACCGACATAAAATGCTTTACAAGTATTCTATTTTTGTTATTTTTATATAAATGCCCCCGCCCCATCCCCTTACAAAAATCCAATCAAATGCTAAGATTAAAGATCTTTTACTTTTGGTATATTACTTTTACTCTTTTGCAAATAAAAGCAAACATGTATAATCTCTTATGCTATAATTATTAATGATTTAGGCTCTATTTACATCATTTTTAAATAACAGCATTCAACATGCTAAGATTCTTATGGTTTGCTAGAAAATTATTTATACTACCAATAATTCAATTTATACCACAGCCAGGTGTATGAATACCCTAGTAGCACACATATATTGTACAATATTGTATTATATTAAACAATATTCGCAATAGTGTATAGTATTGTTAAATTTTACATTACATAATATAACATCGCACAATAATGTATAATATTGTGCAACAGGATGTCCTACCTGGGAATGGAAATAGCCCAAAGCACTGCAGTTTTGTTTGAAATGGCGGAAAATGATTTCACTTAGATGGATTAATCGTCTTCAGTTCTTCTTATTAAACTGGTCTCATTAACAATGCCAGATACTTTATCAAACAAAACTCTATATTAAAGTTCTGAAACTGTGAGTGCAACCTGAGAGGGAATCTTGAATGAATATATACATACCTTTCCACGATTTTTGCAAATCGTGGAAAGGTACTCTCCTGAAAGAACAAATCCTACCCAGTTAATTAAAATCTACTTTTCGCTATAAATATTTAGTTCAAATTGTGTACACATTAATTTCTAAGCAATACGTAATCAATGGTGTAAAATTTATTATATTCAATAATAAAAGTTCTTTTTCTTACTAAAAATTCCTCTTCAATCTATAAAACCTCCATAAAAAAAAAGCAATCTGCTCTTTTGTTTTTTTAAATAAAAAAAATCGATGAAGGGGGTTAGTCATAGATTCGATTGCAAAAAAGTAATGAAGAAAGGGCAATTCAGTTTCTGAATAAAGGAACTGGAAATTTGGTCGTTATGTTCTATAGTTTGAGAACCCCCTTTTCTAGACAATAGCCAGTCATGTTAATTAAAAGCAGTTCTATTATAAAAACATGTCAGAATTATACATAAGTAATTCAAAATGGTTACTTCTTAAAAGGTAAAGTAGTTTGTGGAACATTCCTAAAAAGAGTGCTTCTCGCATTATTTAGTTTTCTCCAATGCACCGTCTCGGACAAGTCAATTTTGGCCACCCCAACAATGCTTTCTATCAGAGAGCAACAAAACCAGCCTTTCAATGTATTGTATATCAAACAACTGTTTCAAACCGATGGTTTTGGGTCCATACCTTCCCAAAGATTTTTCTTACTATCATACTGCAAGCATCATTTTAATTTTTATGTTTAACCTTGCAAATGTTTACTGAGAAGAGTTAACCAACTGTTGTCGGTTTCTTGTTAACTATGAAAATAAAAACTACTATTACAACAATTCTCCATTTTATTCATTTTGCTCTTCCAGGAAACATGTTAAAACAAAACAAAAATAATTAATAAATAAATAGACCTTTTACCATCCTTAAATATGCAGTAGGGAAAGGGCTCTACTTTAATGAAAAATGAAGGATATCAAACTTGAGGCTAAAGAAATAAGACCTACATTTATGTGGATGGGAAAACTTTTAAAAGAACATGGAATTATTTCGAAGTTAAATACAAAAGGTAGCAAAAATGATAAAATTAATATATTCTTCCAGATATGTGGTTTTTTTAACTGTTTAAAATTTCAAAAAATAATCAGTAAATGTATGTTTACACTTTTATAATTAGAATTAATTCGATTAATACAACTCGTGCAATAGTAGAAATCCTAACTTATGATTGTAACTGTGGTGGATTATATTTGCAACAAAGTTAAACTAAAATAAACAGCAAATAACAATTAACAAAGTTTTTTTGGTTGTGAACCAAAATACTTTTTTTTTTAAATTTTTTATTTTCACATCAAGTATACATTGAGTCACATTAAGTCAACACTTTTTCCATTGAAGATGATCATTGATGTAAATAAATAAATTTTCACATTAAGTACACATGAAATCAACATTTTTTAACACTGAAGATTATCATTGATGTAAGTAAAGAATTACTTAAACATGAATACAAAGACATATAAGATTTTGCAACAAACATTGTAACTGAATCATGAATAAGTGCACCACATAAGTGCAACCATTTTTTTTATGGTGGGCAGGGGATATTTTACAGTCCAGATTGATATTGGCATTGATATAAAGAAATAATGATGAAAATATAAATAAAGATACCAATATATTTTTTGAAGAAATATAGTCCATGAAATAATTTTTCAGCCAGCTAATTAACCAGCTATTATGACTACGACGGCAGTGTATAAAATTTGCAACAAAGTTAAACTCAAAAAATAACAAACAACAATTAACAAAATAGTCTTAGTTGACAACTAACACTTTTTTTTCCACATTAAGTCAACACTTTCCCCATTGAAGATGATATAAATAAAATAATTTTCACAATAAATAAACATTAAATCACATTAAGTCAACATTTTTTTCCATTGAAGATTATCAATGATGCAAGTAAAGTACAATTAACACGAATACAGACATATAATTAACTTCAGCCTTTAGCATCTACTGAGGATATTTTAAAATATAAATAAAGATACCAAAAAATATATTTTTTTAAGAAATGCAGTCCATAAAACAATTTCTCAACTAATTAAACAGCTTGTTATTATGACTGTAACTACGATGTATAATATTTGCAACAAAGGTAAGCTCAAGACATAGCAAACAGCAAATAACAATGCTTTCTTATTTCACCAGACACTTTTTTTTTCACATTAAATAGACATTATCCTTTGAAGATCATTGATATAGTAAAGCACAAGTAAGCACGAATACAAAGGCATAAGAATTCGGAACAAACATTAAACACATTACGAACACGAATATAATATACCAGTTATTATTGGAATTGCAGACATTTTTTTAATAGGGCGGTTGTTCTACAATCTAACACAATATCGACATTAACATAAAAAATAATAAAATGCACAAAATTAATTTCTGTCTATCATCAATTGAAAATATTTTAAGATATAAATAAAGATACCAATATCTATTTTTTTTTCAAGAAATATAATCCATAATTTTTTTTTAGTTGAGTAATTAACAAAGAAACAACAGAGGAGATTTCAGATTTGTCAAAACGATTAAAAATAAAAGCAGTTTTTTTCAAGGGACAAGGTGTTGTTGCGGGTTTTTTTACAAAATACAGTTAATAAGTTTAAAAGAAACTCTAAGAAACCTAAAATTTTTTTCTACCGATTAATCATATTGTATTATATTATATTCATAAATTGAAATTTCTTTTAATCAGAACATAGTCATCCTGAAGTTTAAATTTAAAAAAAAATTCAGTTTTTAATCAATGACAAATGATCCATTTTCGATAGCTTGCATTATAAATACAGAAAACAGCGTCAATCGAGAATAAGTACTTGAAAATAGAAAAAGTAGTTCCAACTAATTGATGAATTGAATTTGCTGAATTTATATGTTTATCAGACAATAATTCATCATTACATATTTTAACTGACTTATGTTTTAATTTCCAAGCATTTAAATTTTATTCTTTGCTTATCTCTTATCTTCTCAATAAAAGATATTTTAGGAACTTACTAAAAAAATTATCAAAAGTGACAAAATATCATTGCAAACATCTTTTAAAAAATGTTAGTTATTTCAAAAATCACAAGTTAATGACACATCACAGTAACATTTATCTTTCCAAAAATTGAAAAATGTTAAAAAGTACTGCATGCATAAATGCATATATACACATGAATACATTGAAACACATTGTTTGCTTGCACATTTATCTTTTCAAGAATTGAAAATTATTAAAAAGTACCGATACACATATACACATGAATTCATTGAAACACATTTGAAGAAATAGAAATTACAGCAGACTTGCTCCAATCTGTCACTTTATACTCTGACACTCCTATTAACTGTAGGAACACAGTCTTTGCTTACACATTTATCTTTTCAAGAATTGAAAATTGTCGAAAAGTACTGCATGCATAAATGTAAATATACACATGAATACATTAAAACACATTTGAAAAAACAGAAATTACAGCAGACTTTATCCAATCTGTCACTTGTTATACTCCAACACTCCTGTTAACTGCAGAAACACAGTCCTTGCTTGCACATTTATCTTTTCAAGAATCGAAAATTGTTAAAAATTACTGCATGCACAAATGCACCTACACACGATTACATTGAAACACATTTGAAGAAACAGAAATTATAGCAGACTTTCTCCAATCTATCATTCTTTATACTCCGGCACTCCTGTTAACTGTAGGAAGACAGTGCTTAATAATAAGTCAGTCTTTCCTATTAAAACTTGAAACCTTCCTCCTTGTTGATAGATACAATTTATCTGTTTAAATTTTCCTATTCAACTCCTTAATGCTAGCTTGTATGCAGCACATAGAAAAATGCATTATTCTATAACTCAGTAATGCCTGTATGCTTCTATACAATCTGGACACTCTATGTAATCAGACAGGTTGCAGTCTCACATGTATCATATTAGAGAGTCAACTGTATCTTTATACAATACTTTTATGTCATTATATATGTAGCATTTATATATGTTTCATATATTTACAACAATTAGAAGGGAGAAACACTGGAAATAAAACATGTCAATAACACTTATTTCATATTGTTATGCAAATGTTGATTTTTAAAGTATTAGTAAATAAGTTATTTGGTTATAAGTTATTTATTTTCATTTCAGTTGCATGATGATGAGAAGGTATAAATATTCTTGCATTCTAAAACATTTGTGCCAAATTTTATAGCACTGGTGTAGTAGTCTTTCAGTAGAGTATCAAGATATACAGACAGATATTTTCCTTAATTAACAAGATAAAACAAAAGGAGAAAACATTTCCAGGGATATATATTTTTTAATTACAAAGCATGTACTTTTTATTTATTTACTTTCTTACTGATACAGACATTCAAAAAATTTTTTAAAAAATGTTTCCTTCTAAATGAAATTATGGCATATCTTTGCAATCACAATGATTAAAGTTTAAAATATTACTATGCAAACTATCTTTTCAGACAAGGAAACTAAATTCTCAACATGAAAATTATCATATGTCCATAA
Organism: Argiope aurantia; assembly: GCA_026543865.1. Classification (NCBI taxonomy): domain Eukaryota; kingdom Metazoa; phylum Arthropoda; class Arachnida; order Araneae; family Araneidae; genus Argiope; species Argiope aurantia. Next base: position 191,923 of record JAPMOR010042416.1, read on the forward strand.
GAAAGTTAAGTGTCAGATAAGAGTTGCTTCACTTAATAGATTATTTGTCAAATTCCAACAAATAAAATATAATGTTTGTAAAAATAAATATTAAAGAAACAAAAATTATCAAAAGGCCCCATGTTACTCATTACTTTTGATAAATTTAAATAGACCCATAACATTTATCAAAGTTAGTAAATTATTATTAATTATATTACAATATAACAGGATATCTGATATAACAGATACATTATAACAGGATTACAGTATAACAGGATATAAACAGGAAAAATTCTAATCTGGAAATAAGCAATATAATTTAGAAATAATAATTAGAATTTTAATTCAATTCAACAAAATATCATTAAGAAGTTTTGAAATGATAAAACAACGACTAAGAATGTTATTTGCAAATATCAGACAATGAATAACTTTCCGATACTTTTCAAATGTATAAAAGGTCACATCAAACCATAGTACTCCAATAACCTCTAATTTTCTGTTGTCTTTAGCAATAAGTTTCAGAATAAAAAATACAAACCGTTGCTTATTCATTCATTTAAATAAAGAAAATTAAAACAGAATAAGATATATTTTAAAATCAAAAACTTTGGTAAAGATATATTTAGATAAATAATCAGATAAACTTTATACAAAACTTGTCTACAAATATTTTTTAGAACAATTATTTACTTTAATATTGAAGTTTTCTTACTTGTTTTAAACCTTAAATATTTCATGAATGAGAAAAGAAAAAAAAATACTACCTGAATTAACAGAAATTAAAGTCTTTTATGAGACATATGGGATATTTATGACTGGCAGGTGCATCATACATCTTTTTGTATCAGGAAATAGAGAAATTGAATCTCGGTTATTCCCTATAATTATGCTGAAAAAGTATTGTTAACACATTTCAAATGCTCGATCTGGATGAGAAATTTAAAAAACAGTCTAGTAAAGAAATGTTAATATAACCCACAGAAAAGAAGACCAACAAATAAAATATGTAAGATCAGATCAATCGATTAAAATCAGAAAACCAATAATAATAATTAAAACATATCTAGGAAACAATAAATTTATTAAACCCAATATATACAAAAATTAATGCAAGAATATAATTTTAGAAAAAGTAAATGATTTTGATTTACAATTACAATAATCAATAAAATTAGAGAAAAAAAACTATAAAAAATAACTTTTATAATACAATACAAAGAAATAAAGATTAGAATAAATGAAAAACAATATATTCAAGAGTGAAAAAAAATGTTAAGTGGTTTTTAATGCAAACTATTAAATGTTTTAAATTTAACAATAATTTAATGTTATAAAGCATTCTGTATTTAGAATGATGCACATCTTTTAATATATCAAATCCAGTTTTATTTGAAATAATGATGCATTAAAAAATTGAGCCCTTCAGAACATATAAATTATACATTTGAAAATTGATGAACTATGTAATATCAAAAAGATACAACTCTTTTCCCTTTTATAATTAAATAAAATAAAATAATGGAAAACAAAAATAGTAAAAATACTTCTAAAACAGATAAAATTGTTATAATCTGAAAAAAAAAAGATTTTATACATAAATGTTATCTAGCATTAAGTTGACAATATTTAAGCTTTTAAAAAATCATGTTTTATAAATTTGATTTAATGGCATATGTAAAAAAGGAGAAAAAACTTAAAAATATAAATGTTAAAATACAATCAATCAACTAAAAAGAATTTAGAATATTTCCAACTAAGTATCTTTAACATACAAGAAAATAACCACATTACTCGACAGTCCCATAACCAAAACTTAAATCTTTAACTGAAAACACTGTCCAAATTTTCAAAGACTTGTTTAGTTCTTCAATTACACTTAAGATTTGTTTTCCCAAAAATGAAAATATTCTTTTAAAAAGAGTGAATGCAGATATTTAATTACTAGTTTCTTATATTCAGCATATAATATTATAATTCATCACCAATAACTGCAATTTTCCTTTTGGCACTTCTCATGGGGAAATGCAGGGGAAAACAGTATACTGTAATTTTGGGTAGAAATTCTTAAATTTCTTCAATAAAATTTAAAAAAAGAAATTGAAGACTTGCAGTTTTCTTTGGTTATCATTACCTTTAGTTGATGACACGCAATAGTAATGCACAATTTAATTACAAGCACATGATTAGGAGATAGGTAGATGGCAAGCACAAGATTTGAAAATAAGTAAAAAAGATGGATAATTTATAATAAAATTTACAAAAATATTGTATTTTAAGATTTTTTTTAAATAAAATGTAATAATTTCCCTACATTTATCTTAAATCTCACATATCATTTTCTTATCATTCATCCACATTAGAGTTAATCTCTATAAATAAAATCAAAAATAGAAGAAAAATAATTAAAAATTTAAATTTGAAGTAAAAATCAATTATTAAATTAGTTATTGCATCATTAAAATTTCTTGATCTTCTTTCTTTATATCAAATTTTTAAAAAATGCTATTTTTTAATTTACTAATTAATTATTAAGAATTAAACTTAAAAATGATAAAATTAAAATTGAACAGAGATATGCCACAATATAGTGCAATATTAATAAATACAGAATTACCACAATTGTAAATCACGAGCATCTACTACAAGTCAGCTGAAGTTATATTAGAAAATATATTCAGAATGAGCTTATATAATCAAGAGACATCATAAAACAACTTTTGTTCAATAAGTACATATTGACAGATGATAATTCTATAAATATTGCATAAAATTAACTTTCTATTACTCTTATAATTATTACTCAGCAGAAAATTTTTTCAATAATAATTAATTAAGATGCAAAATATTAATAATAATATTTTGTGTACACATTCACTGTTCAAGGCTGCTTCTTGGAATAGTGATTTTGTAACAGAAATATAATCTATGTAGTTTTTCCATTTTTTGCTCTCAAACGTTATCAAAAGACACCTAATGCACTTTATCATAAAATACAGCAAACAAATAGCAATTTTTATATTAATAAAATATAATGAAACGAATATTTTAAAGGATCGTACCTCAGATTTTTTTGGAGGTGAAAATAGAATATTTTTACACTGTTCTATAAGATAATAGCACAACATTAAAGATTACATTGAAAGCCAAATTTGAAATTTTGTAAATTCATTGCATAAAAGAACAAATGCATCATTTGCTAAAATATTTTTATATGAAATTTTAATCTATAAATAAAATCAGTAATTGTATTTAAATAACATGATTGAAAATGTTTCAATAAGCTTTTTATATCTGAAATCAAACTTAATTATATATTTTGAAATCAAACTTATTTTGCATATTTTGTATTCAAAGAAAAAATTTCAGAAAAAAGCATGCTATATATCAATACAAATCCATCAAACTATTGTTTATTTGCAATCAAAATAATGCATAAGAATTAATTTTAAAATAATACATCAAAAGAAAATAAGCAATGAACATTTTAAAACGTTAAATGCTGATGATTCATCTTTCAGTTTTGATTAAAACTATATTGGCCTTTAAAATTACTCCAAAAAAGCCTTTGTTAAGCAGTCGGGAGTTAACTTCACTTGTAGATAATCCTCTACCAAGTCTCGAGGAGGCTTCACAGCAGTTGGAACCAAAAACTCATTTCTGAATTGGTTACCAGCAATCTGGTTGAAAGGATCATCCTTAAAATATTTAGACCAAATCATTGATGTTATGGCTTTCGACAACAGATGAGAATAAGCAAATGCTCTCTGTTCACGAAGAAATTGATTTAAGGGTTGAAATTTATACTCTGCATCCTTACTAGGCTTGCTATATGAACCAAAATGCATCCTCCATGTTGTATTGAATATTTCAGATACAGAGAAATACAGAAATTGTTGGCTATGGCATACCTGGTCAAATGCAGCATTAAATATCTTAATTTGAGTCTTATAAGCAGAAAACTTCTTCTTATACTTTATACGTTTCTCAATAAGATCATCAGGTATGACTTCTTTGGTTTCATAATGCTTAGCAAATTTCTTCAACACTCTAGCATCTGAAGCAAAATATTCCATAAGAGTACCTGGAATATGATACAGATCATCGGAACATCTAGTTCCACAAATCATTCGATACTTATTTTGACCCAAAATGCAATGAATGGCTTTGCCCATTTTATGAAAGAAAGTATCGACGTGGAGTATATTTAATAATGGAGGCTTTGAATTGGATGGCTTTGAAAGGGATGATGTAACAACCAAGATGGGTCTTTGGCAAATGACATTTTCAGACATCCTGCCAAATTGAACCAAAAAAGTTCCAGAAGGTTTTTTATTACGTCGTGCATAAACATCCAAATATATGTAACCAAGAATTTCATTCCCTTCTTGAATACAAAATTTTTTAACATCATCATGCCACAGTTCTTCTGTGACTATGTCTTGGTCTTCTACAAGTTCCAAATCAACATCAAATAAACATTTCAAAATCAGTTTGAGTCCATCAATGCAGGCATCTAATGAAAAGTAATTTTTCACACTGGATTCAACATCCAAAATACCTTTCTTGGATTTTGAAATTAAAGATGCAATATCGCCAGACTGAAGTACTGACATAGGACATAAATGATTCTCTTGTGCAATTTCTTTTACATCTTTATCAATCTCAGGCTTTATCTTTTCACACAAATTGTGCAAAAATCTCATGACAAAATCGGGTGTGCCAGGAATACTCTTTGACAAAGCAAATTCAGCATATGTATCAAAACCATATAAACGGGCCAATTCTAATCTTTTGCGAAGAATTGTATAGCACTCATTTGGTCTTTTACAAAATAATCTTTGAAACCACTGTCTTCTTCTGCAAGATTTTAAGAGCACATTTTTTACAATCATTTTCTTTTCGCCTTTTTCAAAAGCACGGAGGAACTTTTCAATAACATAATCATCAGCTGGTTCTCTTGCTACATCGCGTTTAGTTTCTGCTGCCCTTTTCAAGCAAGAGTAGTAGTCGCGATTCGTATAAAATTTGATAGTATATTGGTTGGCATCATAATAAACCTGTTTAGCAACATCAACAAATTCCTTTTGCGGATGAATTAACATAACAAGCTTAGCTGAATTTCTAACTTTATATAATGTGTCAAATAATTCATCGCATACCAAGGCTAGATCGCAATCAGGATTCAAGTACTTTATTTCATCCATTATAATTTCAATTTTGCTAACAGAATTTCTAAAGAACACTTCGAAATCTTCCGGTTCTCTTAATTTCTCAAAACCCCATAATCCTGCACCTTTCCTGGCATTTTCCGAGACTGGTAGATTTACTTTTGACACCGAATTAAACATATTGCTAAATGACTTAATGGACGCTACAGTATTTTCTAGCAAAGTGTCCAGTCCCAGACATGGCTGACACTTTTCAACAACTTCTAATTTAACCATTTTTACTGAATAAGAATTTCACGCATAAAAACCAAGAAATAACTGATAACTAAAAGTGAAATCCATTAAATAAATAATTTCTCGTCTCAAATCACGAATATATAGATTATTTCGATACTTACAACAGGACAATGATTCAACCGCAAAGATGGAGAAGAGGGGTCTCCTTCTCTGAGGATGCGGCAAAACGATCAATATTTCGCCTCCTCCGTCATCACAGGTTGCCTCCCCCTCCCCTTTATTGGCGCATAGAATCGGTAGGTTTACATATATATTTATATTACGCACCTTAATTTTCAGACTTCGACAGAAAAGCACGGAAACTTCTAATGAAGCTAAGGCTAATTTTATGAAAAATATTATTTTAGTTAGTTTATGCTTTTGAAAAGAAACGCACTTACTTTATTTTAAAAAATCCGGGTATAAACTAAAGATGACGTCAGAGCTATTCCTGCAACAGGCATTTACCTAAGGCCAACTGTTGCGCGCAATAGTTATCTCTTTGCTGTTTATCACCCTCCCAGGTGAGACAGAGTTGTCTGGATAATGGCCAGAACAATTATTTATCACTGTTCATTATGGTCACTTGATCTTCCTTCGATAGCCGTATATTTTCTACTCTGCGGAAGTCACCAAAAATCCTTATAGAACCTCCCACCCCAGCCCATTCCCCTTCAAAGCTTCAAAATGATTCTTGAGATTGTCCTGCATTCAAGTTTATACACAATATTAATATTATTGAAGTAGATATTCGGTTGTATAAATATTCGAATAAATATAAATAAACATATTGGAACATAATTGTTGAAACATATTTGATAAAGTGTTAATATTGTCATAATATCCTATCATTCATAGAATTTATAATTTTTACAAGCTTATTTATTAGGCAATTAAGGAAGTAAAGTTTTTAGTCGCCTTGCATATAGCCCTCTCTCAGTCCAGCATCTACCTAATAATTCAATTTGGGAATTAGCCATTGCAATGGTGGAACGAAACACTTATTTAATGTCAACCTTTTTGAGTCCAATCATATTCTTTCTTTCTCCGTTTGTGTGGTTTGTTACTTCCTGGATTGTGATTCGTTAGAGGATTATGTGTTTATTTACATTGTCGATGGAAAATAAAGAGAGGAATTTGTGTTATTAAATTACTGTTTACCTATATAAGTTTGAGATGAGACATGAAATTTTTTTAACAATATTTTCATATTGTTTGTAACAATTTTAGAAATCTTTTAGTGAATATAAACAACGGTAAATTCAGAATAAGTTTTGAATGCTACTGTATTCCTAGCTTTCAAAAAGGTTTTAAGAAAACAATTACAATTATTTATTAAGTGATAATTAATACTGAGTAGTAATTAAAAATATTCCCATTAAATTTTGCCTGTTTTTGTTTTAAAAAGTTATTTAATTTATGGATTTTTTTTACGAACAATTCATTAATTAAAGATGCATCAATTAATACTAAGTTATTTCATTTTAACCTATATGTTTATTATTTACAATATTTAATTTTGTATCAAAAAAGTAAAATGGATAAAAAATATCTGAACATTTTTATTGTCTACCAAGTCAAATATTTGAAAAGTATGAGTCAAATCTGATTCTGCAACTGAATTCCTTCGTACATGCGACAGAAACTTTACACACACAGAACATAAATACTGGTTGGCCATCTTTCAATCTCGGACAGATGACAGCATTTGTGGAAGAAGGAGGGGGCCTATTTATCAATCCTTAAAATCTGGGCAGATCTCTTTAATGAATGTGAGAGTATCCATTAAGGTTGATAGATAATAAGACAAGCAGCAAAAAAAAATCTACAGTAATTTCAGTCATTTTTTTATGAAAAAAATGTTTTATTGTTAAGAAATCAGTGCCAGAAATCTCCATATAATCTTATTACCTTGATAAATAACGAAATTAGCATTCTATACATTTTTTTTATTCTCCAGATATCATTTAATGGATTCAGTGCGCCATCTATATTCGGTTACAAATAGCATTTAAATAGGTGGCGATAGCATCTGACATCGCTTATAAAAAAATAAACATTTTGGTTTATTGTACATTTTTGAGATCCACACAATAATTTCTGATACCTATCAGACACTATCATAAAATTTTAGACTTCAACAAGATATAATAACGATACTGAATCAATTTGATTTATATCGAATTACCACCTTAAATGTTACTGAAAGTAATCTCAAATGTGTCTGTATCTGCTCATACTACCGTTACGCCATCTGTAGGAAAAAAAAAAGGTTTTGTTGTTAAAACAGTGTGTAGCAGCGGCGAGCATCTAGGAAGAGATGTTTGTATCATCGGCTCTCGTCCAATTATCTGTTATGATTAAAAGTGAATTACTGTCCACTAAATGAGCTTTTATTTCGTGAGAGTTCTCTTATGAGCATCGACGTCATTTTCAAAGCGATTACGGTTTAAATTGTGCCTTAATCTAACCTGGACAGCAATCACATCTTTGCAGTGATAGAGAACTTACAACAGCAAATAACGGTATTCTTCAAATTATTGTCATGACACAGTTTATAATAGGAAATTTCTAAAATGCTCGGACGCTTTGCTTAAAATGTCAAAATAAAAATATTTTTTCATTAGGCTAATAATGTTTCTTTCTAAATTGGGCCATAATAAGGTAAAAATTCATGTAGTTTAAAACATGCCGCCCCTGTTACAAATTGTTTTAACTCAATCATTTTATTATAGCATTGAACATAAATTTCAATTGATTGTGAAAATAAAAGAGGAAAAAAAGGAACAATGAATGCATTTGATTTAAGCATAGAAATGAAATGCAACTGATCTTAAATAAGAAGCAAGGTTTTCATAAATTAATGTTACTTCTTACTAAATAAGGTAACACTTAAAGCTTCTGACAATTTTGAGAGTTTTAACTTGATTAATTATTATTTATACAAAACATCCTGTAGTTAGAATTTTTTGTATCATTTAGCAAACCATCAGCTTAATGTCAAATAACAATACCATACAAATGGAATTTTTGAGATTATGTATAGTAAGCACTTGAAAAACTTCAGGTTAATAATTAGATAAAATGAAACTATGTTCTATAGGAATAAAAATACACTAAGTCAAATAAAAAGAAATTTGAAATTTATAGATAATGTTGTCTAGTATTAAGAGAATGTATCACTTTTAGTTTTTAAAGACTATATTTGATTCAATTGTATCTGCAAAGGAATGTATAAATATTTGAAAAGTATAAGAATATTCAAAAGAACTTGGGCAAAAGGCAAAGTTAGCAATTTTCAGATTTTTGTTTGACTTTTTTTTTTTTTTTTTTTTCAAATTTTACAATATTTTGTTTTCATATGTTTAGTCTTCCTTGTAATTTTCAAAAACCATTTACAATTCACAACCTGCTTTTGATAACCAGTTAATTTAGGATTCATGGCTTCTTAATATTTCAATTTAAAAAAAAAATTGTAACTTTCTCTTAATAATTTCCTTAACAAGGCATTTTTAAACTTCAAATTTTGATAAACATGTGATTCATACTATTTTAGTTGTACAATATTCTATTCATTATGCTATGCATCTCCCTGCTTTTCTAGATATCTCACCTAAAATTTCAAGCAGACATGACTTACTGAAGAAAATAGAATTGTTTTACATTGTAATTTTATGTGAATTAAAGAATATGATTAGCAATTTGAATAATAATAGTTCAGTGGATTATTCAATAATAATTTCTGTCATTCAAAAATAAATAAGAATTGGCAATATATACTATCATAAGAAAGCAATTATCAAACTGTAATAATAATAATATACAAGTATTTTTCTACATGCATTTATATAAAAGGAAACAAAAGAAAGGTTTAAAAGTGGATGCATTAAAAAGAATTCACAATTATTTACTTGTAAAGTTAAACATTATGATTTTAGTAAAAATTTCAAATATTTTATTAAAAGCATATAAAAACCTACTCAAAATTGAAAAATAAACTGATCTTCAAAATTTCTTTAACAACATAAAATGATAGAAACATTTTTTTTTTTTATTTTTTTTTATTTTTTTTTGTAAAACAAGCTTTGAAATTTTTCTAAAAATTAATTAAAAACAAATTCAATAACAATTAAACTGTTATAATTAAGAAGATAAAATTTTGGAATCTTAAGATATAAAATTTTTTATGCTATATTTTTGACAGTAATGATCAAACTGACCATATATTTCTTCAGTTTTCCTTATTAACAATTACACCAATTTCTATTTTCAAAAAATCATTACAAGGTGCATATTTCGACACTACAAACTATATATGTGTCATATATAGCAGTCCTTCATATTATAGTATGGCTTATGGAGCAAAAACACGTACACATACACACATATACATTCTTAACAGAGATGAGACTTTTCCAATTATGAGAATATTTGAAAAAAAATTTAGAATTTAAATGTGTAAATTTATAGTCAGTAACATTTTAAAATATCCATGGAATATTTATACCTATTTGCAATTTTACTTTTTATCTCCATGAAAAAAAGGGATATTTCTCTTTACTCAAACTGAAGACTGTAATTCCCTAAATTTCCATTTCCCTTGTGGTGCATATATATATGTAAGACACAATTTCCTTCATTTAGATAATGTGAAGAAAAACATATACTGTAGAAAAGTGCAATCCCAAAGACATTAGATTGTTTTTCCACTTGGAAAAATTTACATTTTAAGAAAATCAGAATAAATAAAGGATAATTAATGTTAAATAAAAAAAAATTAATGAAAAAATAATATAAGACTTTCTGTATGTTATTCACCATAATAATTTCCTTAAATTTATTTTAACCTTATATGTCATTGCTCATCTTTACATATGCAAATTTTTGCAGACAAAAATAAGAAATGCGGGGAAAATAATTAAAAGCATTTATTACAAAATGAAATCTTTAATGAAAATTAAAACAACAACAGGGGGAAAAATCTGACATTTTTTAAACTAATAAAATTGTTTAAAATTCATTTTTGGACATGGAAAATTTTGAGTTATGCAGAAATGTATGAATATGGTGCAATTATTACTAATTACAGCACCTTTCAAATGCAGTGTCTGAGGATGTATACGATAACTAATTTAGAATGAGTGCAACAGAATACTTAAAATTTGGCAATACATTATAAGGAAGAAATTTTAATTTTCTTATAATCAATGAAAAAAATAACATTGCCAAAAGACTCCAGAGTAGGTTTATTTCCATATCAAAATTGTTCTTGGAATCAATGATTTAAAATAAAATATTAATTTATCAAATGTTTAATTATTTTCACAAGCATTAATAAAAACACTTAAACCTTAAATCTAATGCACTTTTATTATAAAATATAGCAAATAAATAGAAAGAAATCACTTTAATAAATTGTGATGTGACTTAAATATTTTTAAAAAGAAAACATATGAAATATCTTTGAAAAAAAAATTGTATGCTATTCTATAAGACATTGTTGCAACATTAAAAGTTACATTGAAAATCATATTTGAATTTTATAAATTTATTGTTTAAAAGAATGTATTATTTCCTGAAAAAATTTCATATGGATTTTAATCTACAAAAGAAAATTAATAATTGTACTATTGATTTTTGATGTGTATCATTTTTACAAATCCCGCCAAACCAAGTTAAAAATATTTGGGTAAATTTATCACACTGCTCAAAAAATTTAAAAAAAAATAATGTATAAGTTATTGAGGATTCTGTTCCCTTTAAAAACACAATATTTTTAATATCACAATGTCAAGGTTGTTCATTTATTATTTTGTAAAATAATACTGTGAAACAATTTTAAAATAAATTGCACTCCACCCTGACAAAAATCGAATGAGAAATAGTCTTTGTTATAAAAATATGTCCATTTTTTTTTTCTCCCGGAATTTGAAACTATCGCGAAATTTCTTGAGATTAAGTTTCTGTTCTGGTGCACCTCAACTTTCTCCGCTTATTTATCTTATATCTATATCTAAAGGTCTACTAAAGATCTCTTTCTAACATGGTTCTGCTTTGTTTTTGAAATTGTAATAGAATTCCCTACTTGTATAAAATCCTTCAATACACCGGTTGGCATTACAATAAACCTCTTCAACGATACCAACAAATTTCTTTTCTGGATGTGTAATGTCAGTTTCAGGGCCCTAAGAAAAGCACTTCTCCACAATTGTATTTCCTTAGGAGATAATACACAGAAAGAAGACTGATTCTTAAGACTCCTAATTCTGCAAATAATCTTAGTCTTCTTTTCTGGTAAATGCATACATCTCCTCCATTTGTCTTTCCCATAGAGAAGGAGATCTCTTTCTCTGTGGTCTTTCCTCTTACCCCTTTTTTGACGAAATAAACGGCAAACTCCGCATGCGCAAAAGTGCAGAATGTTTCTGATTTCAAAAATGAATAGTAAAATTAACATCCAAAGAGGATTTGCAACTTTATATAGCATATCCGATAACTTAACCCATGCTAAAGCTAGATTCCATTTAGAATTTCTATTTCTTTATTTCCTATATAATAATCACAACTTTTTGGTTAATACACCTTTTCAGATCGAAATCAATATCTTTTGGTTCAAAATCAAATAATCTAGTACTTTTACTAGTATTTTTTTTTTGAAATCCATGCATTTACTTTGCAAATTGAATAAAATCTTTTGTTATATAACTTGACACCAGGTGCTTGATTATTTTCTAATAAAGATTATAGCTCCTAGTAGCACGCATATATTGTACATTATTATATGATATAAAACAAAATTCGCAATATTGTATAATATTGAATAATATTACATACTACGGGTTGAGCTACCTGCGGTTCTAGCATTGACAAACACTTCCCAACAAATTCTACTATAATAATTTTATTTCAAAAAAAAATCTTATGCTGAATACAAAGAGGTAATTTAAATAAACTATTAGTAACAAAGTGGAAAATAAATAAATCTCGATATGAAGATGCCAAATATCACCAGTACTTCGACCAAGACAATTATTAACGCATAAGGAAATATTCCCTCCCTTTTAACTTTACGTACTATAGTGGATAAAATTAGACAATCTTAATTCCAAAAAGGCGTAGTTTATATTTTAAGGATTCGTCAATATCCCCAACTCGAATTTTTTTAGAATTACAATATTGTCTCTTTTTATGATTCGTATTCAAGAAAATAAAAAGGGTATAAATATAATTTGAAAAATGGATTGTTTTTCAATGGGTAGCCTCTTTGCCACTTCTGACATAAGCCAGAGTGTTGTCCGAGGAACATCACGAGGAGGTGGGCTATCATCGTTTCTCGCCCTCCCTCCCCCCTTTCACAATCCCTGCAGATGACACTTGTTGACCAGCATTAAGTCCTGAGGTGAGAACTTGGTGGGTTGTCAATAAACATTAGTTTTAGTCTTGAAGCGGTAAGCGATGCGCGTGGATAGAACCTGGGACCTTTTGGTTATCAGTCCAGTAACTTGACTATTTTACCAAAACGATAGTCCGGGTAGAAGAGTTGTTAACTGGCTTATATGCTATTCACCACTGTACTCTCCCTTCGGAGTCGGAGCTGAGACGAACGATATGGATGTTGAGTGGTGATGTAATATTAGCTGTTGTCTTAGTGGGCCGGTACCCAGTTGAATAGCGCCAAGCGTGTGTGGGTGCTAATGCGCCAAGTGTGTCTGGCGACTTTGGGTTGCTGCGTAAAGTGAGTCTGACGACTTTAGGTGCGGGTAGACGGCGCCACAACAGCTGTACGAAGATTGAAGGTTCATTGTCCGAGGTCACCAATGATGCGGTATGGGATGAGTGAGGATAGAACCTGGGACCTTTTGATTAGCAGTCCAGTAACTTAACAATTCTACCAAAACGATCGTCCGGGTAGAAGAGTTAACTGGCTTATATGCTATTCACCACAGTCTTATAATAGATGCTAGTATTTTTTTTTAATTTCGTGAAGAATTTTTTAATATTAAAAAGAAAACTTTTTTAGAATCATTTGCAAATATCTAATAAACCGAACGAATTATTCTTTGTCGTAGAAACAATACATAAGTATATTGGTTTAATTTGCTGCTATAGTGTTCAAGTGGTACTTGTTGCTGGATATTTGATTAGATAAGAGAAAAGTGGTTGAAGTATCTACCATCTATTTTTTTTTTTTTACTAATAGTTAAAGGGAAAGGTGTTACTAGTAAATTTAAATACTTTATGTAGTAAAACTGAAATTTAATTTCTTAAAGTAATTTTGTATTCTAATATTTCTTGAATATTCTTTTCCAGGTTGTTTAAAACAAGATTACAAGCATTAGTTAAGACAAAATGTCTTCTCTATTACTACAATAATTTTATTTTTAAAACATGGGCTATTAATTTGGAAAGAAAAGTTTAACTGAAACAGTTATAGGTATTAAAAAAACTTATAAAGTAAATCTAAAATCCTTAAAATAGTTTTAAGAAGAAATAAGTAAATTTTATACGAAACGTACATTTAGAAAATTATCATTATTGTTGGTTTCAGTTTGAGTGAAATTTTGTAATTCCTATATTGTTAGACGAAAAGAAATCGTGGTAAAATTATGAATCGATATTTTTCATTACTTTTTAAGAATTCAGTTTTGTTGATAATAGCATAATTGTTAAAAATACCTACATACAGTTGTTAGATATCTTTGAAGTTTAAAATTTCATTTAACTGCGAAGTACCGATGTCACGGTTTTTCAACCGATATTAAGGGCAGAACAAAGCAGTCAGTTTTGGTTTTGGATGGCCAATCCAACACCTTAAATAAAAAATTTGCAGTTTTTTTTTTATTTTTTGTATTTTTGATATTTTTTACGACAATTCGACTGGACTGAGAGAGAGCTTTTGAAGTGATGGCAAGACACTTCATTTGAAAAACTGCTTTAGATTAATGCATTTTTCTTTTATAATTCATTTTAAATCAATAAGAGTTTAGTCAGTTTTAAGTGCGAATGTTAAAATGTAGATATTTTATTGAATTAATATAATATTGAATTATTTTATTGAATTAGTATAATCAATGAAATTGAATCAAACGAGAAATTGCTGACATTTCTTCGATCAGATAAGCGATGCAATGAATTAGTTAAATGTTTTTAATTTTTATGATAACATCTACAGAATGTTTTCTAACAGAATGAAAGAATCATTTAATAAAGTCAAAAATTATTTTGAATAAACCATAGGAATTTAAGACCAAATTTGAATGATCATAATGAAAGAATCATTTAATACAGTCAAAAATTATTTTGAACAAACGGTTGGAATTTAAGACCAAATTTAACTATCACATGATTTACTTTTTTTTTTAGCTATTTAAAATATTCATCATTTTTTTTTTTATTCATATGATTTTCGGAGAAATTCGTTTAAGTTAAAAATAATTCAGGATAACAAGCTTCCTTTGCAAATAACTATCTAATCCTAGTGTTTCTTTTTGGTAAATAACACTCTGTAAGGTGACTTTCTATTTTGAAAATACAAAGTCACTTAAAGAATCTTTTCACCCTCCGCGCCCAATCTAGTGACGCATTCAAATGTTATGCATAACGCGTTCTCTCCCCTTAACCTTTTTTTTTTTTTTTTTTTTTTGAAAGTGTGTCACTTAATTTATTGAAATATGCGGGATATTAGTCTGAAATAGTTCATGAGAATATTGACCATGCTAATATTTATTTTATGCTGATGACATTTTGGCCCTGCTGATGTTGTATGCTGATGACATTTTGACCTTGCTGATGTTTTATGTTGATGGCAATTTGGTCTTGCTAAGAGAAGGATCTCAAAGTGGCATTTGCAAAAGGATAGCAAGCTGCAGAGGCATTATTGGTAAAAGATGTTAAGCAGTTATAGAAGAAAAGAAGAAAAAAACAGAGAAAGCAGCACAAGATTTCAAATAATTCTACGGGAAGACCACTTGGAGCATGAGTATGCAATGAAGAGTTGAAGTGATGGAAGGAGAATTCGAGCAAGAAATAAACAAATTGGATTCGAGAAAAGTCAGAAATATAGACGAGATGAAATGAGGCAATGGAAGAGGAATTGGGATAAAAAAATTTCAAATGAAGAACAACCTGAGCAAAATGTAGAATACCGTGGAAGAGAAATCAGAGTTCGGAGAAATGGAAGAGAAAAGGCAAGAATTAAGCAACAACAGTAAAAAATGCGTTATTGGAGGAAAATGGAAAAGCAAAACAAATAAATAAGTAAAAATGGAATTACACATTTGAGCGAGGGAAGTGAAGGGAAGGGAAGTGAAGTGATTATATGAAATATATGGATGTGGTTGTAGTTATTGATGCATGGAGTGAAGTTAAATCTGAAATATTTAAATAAGGTTTGTTAACATGAAGAAACTAATTAAAAAAATTTTCTTATACATTTAAATATGAACATTTTTATTGGCTATATATGCTAATACTATTTAAAAGCCAAAGATAAATACTTATAAGCTAAATATACTTAAACTACTATCTGATTACAGTAAATTTTTTTTAATCCTTTTTCACGCCTAATCAGGTTGCTGCAATAATATGTAAAAATAATCTGGTAGCCGAAAGCAATGCAGCAATAAAATTTTCAATCCTACAGACTTAACTTACATTCTACATAACTAATAATATAAATAAATAATTAAAAAAAATGTATTGTGGCCTGATGTTTAAATCCACTCGTGGGCAGGCATCTTTCCTGTAAAAGAAATGAAAACCAAAATTAGTTCTGACTGAAATATAGAAAAACAATTTATTACAGAATACATACATTAGAGGGATATTTTTCATTAATGTTTTTAAAAAAGCATCGACGTGTAAAGATCAGTAAGGCATAGCGGTGAAATATCGCTCAATAAGTAATTTTGCACACATATAGTTTTCTGTAATAAATAGTTTCGGAAATGGACCAATTACCAATAGAGCAGAAGGAGTATGTGTACAAAGAAGACTTTTCGCCTTCTAACTGCACAATTTTATTGGAGCCTATTTATATAGTATAAGGAATCGACGTAAGTTCTATGGTAAGATGTCTTTTTGTAAGCAGTAAAAATAGCAACACTCTTTAAATATTATAAGTTATAGTGCTTTTTAGCACAGTGGGACATTTTTAGAGAATTTTATTTAAAACAATTTGTGTTTGCGTATGTTTACTTTTACCTTAAAAGTGGAATTAAAAAAAAAAAACGAAATCTTGAGTAGATTTACTTAATTTTTTTTTCATTTGATAACGGTTTTAGTTATTTGCTGTAATTTATTTATTTGAATACTAAAGAATGAATTTTGAGATCAGCGCAATTCACGGGAAACTTCAGCTATATTCGTCATGTGTTTCGAACGGGTTAATATCGAAGTCTTTTGCAAGGAATTTCTTTCACCAATAAGGTAGGCTTGGGGAATAAACACTAAAAGTTAAAACAAGAAATTCTGTTTCAAATTTTATGATCATTTAGCTGTTGTTTTTTCTTATTCTACTCTTACATCATTCAATACCTTGGTGAATAACCTTGCAAAGTATTTAACTTCATGACTGATGATGAACATTGTCTAATTTCTAAATTCTTTTTACAATTATATATACATTTTTCGTTTTAGTTTTAATTTCTAATGAGCAAATTTCGCTGTTTAATGTTACTCTCCGTGTTGTAAAAGTTATAAAATGCACCTTCCTGTTTCATAAAGTGAAGCACATTCATTTCTGTGATTCACTTTGATCACTAATGTTACATAAATGGCTTGTAAATGCCGATCACTTCTAGGTTTAAAAAACATTTGTAATAATAAACATCACAAATAGAGTCGTTTGAAGATGAACTGAAAGGATGTGGTATTATAGTTTTGAATTACTTGAAAAAGGTAGAATGCATAAATAAAATCCATTTTATAAGTCATCAAATATGATGTTGAATAGAGCCGAAGAAATAACATCCCACAAGCTTTTTTCGACCTTGCTGCCAATATCAGTCACATTTCAATTCCTCATTACTGATCCCGATGCAAAAGAATAAGGTTATTCTTTCTGAGATCATCTTAATTTACATTATAAATTCTAAAATTATAAGTACCATGCGAAGTTTTACATCTTTTTAAAAACTTTTTTGATAAAGCTCGAAAGATCAAAAAATTGCTGAAAATTATATTTGCAGCATCCATTGAGTTCTAATTTCATTTCTCCAACAAATGCACTCAGTTTCGAGACCACAGAGTGTCTTTTCGAAATGCCTCTGCAGCCAAAGTATGCTGCGCGCATAAAACTTATATGCGTAAAGGTAACGCAACAAACTGACCTCTGTTTGCACAGGACATAAGACCAAATTTAACTTTTCACCAGACTTAACTTTTTTACATGAGTACATCTCAATTAATTGATGTATTGAACCGTTCTTATTCAAGAAATTGATTATTACTCATCATTAAGTTTTGTCGCATTGCTGACAGCAATAAGTTATATCAAATGGATTCAGTCATATTTCTGTACTTGTACTCGTGTTTCGAAAGGCATTATTATTATTTTCAGTAACTACTTTTTTGGATACCACTGTTTTTTTTTTTCTGTTTAGGCTTATTTTTCGAGGCTTCAATGTAAAGTAACAAGTTCAAAAAAATTTTCTTCCTCGAGAAATATGTATCGAAAGGCATATTTCTCAAGACAACTTTTATGTATGGAAAGTGAGGGTTTTCGTTCTGTTTAGTTCAATGGTGTCAGAGAGAATCACATGTAACATAAATACAAAATTATCCATAGATGAAGGAAAATAAATTTACCCAGATTAGAAATCACAAAACGTAAAACATTTAAACAGAAATTAACCATAAATACCTGACTCCCCGCTCAGCTTACAAAATGCTAAACGCATCTGGAAGACATAACACTGGAAGAAGAAGACTTACAGGAGAAGACTTATAGCATGTAGACCACTATGATCACATAAAATAATTCAATATAATAATTAGATAGGTTAGTAGATAATGTAATAATAGATTAGTTTTCATAGACTGTTTCGAAACATTTATTATGTAAGTATTCTACAACGGATCAATTATATAGAAAATTATAATACCTGTTCAATCAGTGCATGATAATTCCATTAATGACGAAGCAGGAGTTGAAACTTTCATAGGTTTTATTTTCACATATATATGGACACGGACATTTCTAAGCTACCACTCAAACACATCATAACACCAAGACGAGAGAGAGAGAATGTACATGTCGCCGTGTCGGTTAAGGGAACAGAATTTGGTTAGGGGAACAGAATTTTCCCTTTTCTCCACCGGAGGGAATCAAAACTCTAACAATACTGTTTTACACTCTTTTGTGATTCATAAAAAGAAATGTGTCAAAAGTACGATTCACATTGAAGTTACTTTTTACTGAAATATATAAAGTGTATGCTTGTGTGGGAACCTATCATTTCTGAACATCATCTGAATGACCGAGTATTATTAAATGATATTAAAAAATAAATATTTCGTTAAGCATAAAAACGTAAACGATACTTATCGCTCCTGGATTTATAAGGTAAATTTTTAGGAACAAAATTCGTTTAAATTCACTTTTTTTCCCGACATGGTTACAGAGAAAAATAATAATACAGATAATTCGACGGACATAAAAATATAACAATAATTTACTTGTAGATCTCTCTCAGTATTGCTTTTGCTGGTTTCATTCTTTTTATATTTTAATAACATTTCCTCTTTGTTTTTTTTTCTATTTTAATAAATGATGAATGGCTTTATGCTTCATTTTTCATTTCAGTTAATTAAAGTAATACCCGTAAAAGAATTCTCGGAACTTCAAAAGTGAAAAGTTTTGTCCGTTCAATAACAAATTAGGTTCCCATTGCAATTCCTGTAATATTCAATTTTGATTGGTACGCTGCTATGATATCATTGAATAATTAATTTAGTTATGAATTGTATTATTTACACAAAATTAAATTCAGTAATTGTTTACTTTTCATAAAATTAAAAATATTGTTTTTTTCATAATATTCTATCCTTAACACGAAACTTTTTAAATTTACGATTTCAGAAAGACTTATAAAAATAAAATGGATATATACAGCATTTTTTTTTTTTTTTTGAAAAATTGATTTCTTACCTGGCGCATGAGGTGCTGATTCGAGGCAAAATTAGCGAAGCTTTGCTGCTTGTAGTGCTGTTGGCGGTCCCTCCGGGTCAACAACCTCCGTACGCTGGACCTACAAAACAAAAGAGGGGAAGAAGCGCCAAAGGGGCATCAGTATCATCCACTGACACATGTTGGAAAAATGGAAAGTGACTCTTAAAGAAGAATATTGGGGGGGGGAGGGGGTCCCTCCCTCCCTGCCTCCCAATCAGAAACGTTAACATCCGTAACAAAATTTTCATTCTCTGAGAAAAATGATTGAAAACATGGCTTTTAAAGTTATTTCAATTAACGAGAAAGTTTAAGGAGAAGGAAAATAGTTGCAGGCTTCATCGGATACAATTACCTGAAAAGATTTTAATTATATTATCGCTATATAATAAAAGCATTTTCTAATTAAAATTTAGAAGCAAAAATATATTTATAATTTGATATTTGATATATTTTTAAAAATCCGAAATATAGTATATATTTTTATAATTCGACATCTCAGGTGGTGATTTTAGTAAATAAATTGAAGTGACGCTCATAATGCTTGCTTTCCGGAGTTCAAATCGACGAATGTGCACATTAAAATAGCAATACTAAATTTTCGTAAGTATCGTAACGTTTCTCGTCTGAGTATGATTCTATAAATATTCATGAGGGATATGTGATCAAATTTCTTCATTCATTTCAATACATGTAATTTATTTCACAAAAAATTTTGTGTTCTTTTGATGGGCGAAAACATAATTAATTTGGGAGAGTATTCGGTTAATATATCAGATCAGTGAAGAGAAATAAAGGGGACTTTAGACACAAAAAAAAATTATTTCGACAAAGTGGAAAACTATGCCCCCAAATTTGTCTATAAATTTAAAGTATGGTAGGAGATATTTCTTTACCTCTTTGTTCCTGCGTTATTTTGTTCATTGTTAGTTATAAGAATTGATATGGGATTTAAAACAAATCTAAAACTTTCTTCCTTTCAGCTAGTGGCATAACTAAAGAAATGTAGGTGTACTAATGGACTAAAGATGTAACTAAAGGAATAGAGATCACGCCAAAACTTTATGCGCGTTCATGTCACTGCTTGCCAATATTTGAAGACTAGCCGCCTTTGGCGACCAGCTGGTTCACCAGTCTTAATGCTCGTTTAAATTTTAATAATTAAATATTTTACGCAATTCCTACTTTAATAGATTCTTCAACAAAATATTTTAAAACTTGAAATTTTGATAGTCATAAAATTTACTCATAATATTATAAAAGCCTTCAGTCATAACTTCATATGTATCTCTCTAATTTTCTGTTAGCCCCCGTAGAATTTATGCTTTAAATTAAAGTGGAAAGAATTAATCTGCAATTAATATAATAATATTTTTTACTGAAACAAACATTTTTTTATAATATGATTACTGATAACAGAGTCACTGAGCGTTTAAACTTTATGGGCACTAAAGAATATCTTTCTTAATTTATGTAATGTCTCAAGAATTTCTCAACAAAAGTTTCTCAGATTCATCATGAACAGATCGATTAATTAACAATGTTTAACTTTAAATGCATCAAATACTAAGAAAATAAAACGAATCGTTTAAAATAATCGGTCGAAAACAGGTTTAAAAAAACTACTTAAAAAACGATGTACTTAAAACTAAAGCATATACAAAAAATATATAAATAACATAAATACAATTTAATTACAAAAGCATGCAACTAACCTAAAAATAAATTAAATCATCCATTGATAATGGTTGTCATGTCAACAATCAGAACACAATGCACATGCGTGAATTTTCAACGTCAGTTACGGTAACGCAAATGCGTGAGTTTTTCTACGCCAATTGGGGTAACGCTATGCAGATTAGAAACTTTTAATTTCCTTTATTCTGTTTTATTTTAATTCAAAAGTACTTCAGAATGAATCTGAAAGATCGATTCATTAACAACGTTTAATTTTAAATGCATCAAACATTAAGAAAATAAACAGAATCTTTTGAAATAATCGGTTGAAAAATCTTAAGCCTAGCCTCATTACTGTTGGGGAAAAAAACTGAAGCCTTACTCATTCGGCGGTGGGGAAAATGAAAAGATTTTTGTGGCAGGAAAGTTAGTTTTTAATTAATAATTAAAATTCTAATTAAAAATTCAAAAAAAGGAACCCCAGGTGCACCTTCCCGAGTTCTAAGGTATACATGTACCAAATTTGGTAGCTGTAGGTCAAATGACCTGGCCTGTAGAGCGCCAACATACACACACACATTGAGCTTTATTTATAAGTATAGATATAGATGAGAGAGATTCAATAATTTAAACTTCGCCATTAAATGGTGACTTTATTTTTTACGCTAAGTGGTTTAAAACTTTTACATTTTAAGGTTGACTTTGCTGTTCTTTCCCCGTTAGGAAGATAATGATATTTTTAATCACTATGTTCCAAATGCAAGCACCAGGAATATTATAAAGCATCATTCAGATGATTTTTAACAACGCGTATTAATACAAAACAGCTCACTTTTTGAATAATGTTTTCTGAAATCAAATTTTGAAATTCCTAGAAAAATGAAGCAGTTCATTCTGTTAGTATCATCCGTCTTTGTAATGTTATTGTCGACTGCCAATATAATTTGAAAATATTTCATTGTAATTTCCTACTTGATAACGCTGAAGATCCAGTAAAAATGATACGTATTTGCATACGCAAATGAAGCTGCTATATAACCGATCAGTACAAAATGATGTGTTCGACATTATCTACTACATAAGACAAGAGATGTCTGTCAAAGCTGATAGATCGGTTCTTGCTGCTACAACGGCATGTTATCAAGATTGAAGAGATTTTTAGCGAAGCACTAGAAGTCGACACACTAGAGATGATACAAAGTATATTTGGGATAGTGATGAAATTTGAATTGTCGAATACGCAATTCCGTGTGCGCAGCGTGCATATTGAATATCAATAAAACATCAAATATTCGACATCAATGCGGCCAGAAATAAAACCTTAAAAAACTGGACTATCGACCACTGACGAGATAACTTAAATGAGAGAGACCTGCAACATTTCCTCAAATTCCCGTGCATTTCACTTCTGAGGAAAGAGTGCGAGTTATTCAACGGACCATCATTGATATGGGTTTTTGAATTCTAGACTCGATTTGAATACTGTCTTAACTTCAAGTCGACACTTTATTGGACTACTGTTGATGCGAAAAACATTGCTTTTTCTGATGAAGTGATGCTCATTTGTATTGGGCAGATGGGCATGTATAGGATTGGAGATATTAATTTATAAACTTACATATCAGCAGGGGATAGTTCAGCCTCGTGGAGCCTATAGTGAGTGTATAATTAGGATGGTGCGGACCCCTTATGAGTCAAGGGATGGAACTGACAAGTGACAGATGCGTAAACATTACATTCATTCACCTGCACCCTTGTCCATTGTGCATTTCGACACTTCCAGTACGTCAGTGTCACACTCACGCGTCGAGATAGCTACCGAGTGGCCCCAGGAGCACTCTTTTGACTTAAGACACTTCCATTGATCATCTAAATCCCCCGATACGAACGTCACTGAATATATTTGCGATGCCTTACAATGCACTATTCAGAAGAGATCCCTACCATATCGCACTAATACAACTTTATGGACTGCCCTGTTGGAATTGATGATGTGAATTGTCTAAGGCATACTCTCAGACTTTAAGTCAATTCCATGACATGTCATTATGGCAGAATCTGGAGCGACAGGGGGCTCTATACATTATTAGGTCGATGTACCAGTTTCTTTCGATTTCAAGTGTATATCTGTTTTAAGTAACATTTTGCATTTTATAATCAATTATAATTGTGTGCTTATTTAAAAACAAAATATTTACTTTCACCCAATAATGGAATTATTTTTTTTTAAATAAAAAGAAGTGGGGAAATGTTTACGAATTGTTTACGAGAATTATCATCGATACCTCTGAATGGAAATATATATATGCTCCCCTTAGAAACGTACCATATTTATATTAGTAAACTACATCAAAATAATTTTTTTTTAAAATTTCCTTTATTCTTGCAATTATCTGCAAACAATTTGAGGAAAAACATTTTTATCTACTTACTTGCACACTTCGCAGTTATAAAAAGAACAAAAAAAAATTGAAAGCAACTCAGCTATGAAAGAAAAAAGTTCATTAAAAAATGCATTATGAAGTATTTTGTTTGAAGTATTATTTTAAATTTCTGATTTATCCTTATTTAACAAAATCATTCGTAAATCCCTCCCATCTGTAACAATAATAAAAATGAATGTATGTGTCATGGCGTTCTACAGACCAGGTTTTTTTG
This sequence comes from Argiope aurantia, assembly GCA_026543865.1. NCBI lineage: Eukaryota > Metazoa > Arthropoda > Arachnida > Araneae > Araneidae > Argiope > Argiope aurantia. The sequence continues at coordinate 215,854 of JAPMOR010042416.1, forward strand.
ACGTTATAGATGGAAGGAATGAGCAGCTTGGAATAATTTTTAATATTATCAATTAGATTTTCAATTAATTAAAAATTAATCTGAATTTTTAAAGAGGTTTCTACGATAACTTCAGCAGCTGCGCAAAAATGGTATTTACACCTTTTAAAAATTCAAAATATATATTTTTAATAATATGAATTTTATATATCTTCTTAATGATGTGCCCAAATTTCGGCAATCTAAAGAATATTGTTTGTTCTTGATTTCCAACAATTGATTACACCAGAAATTCAAACCGTTTTCATTGTTCCATCAAAATTTTGATCTACGTGATTTTCTGAAAAATTCAATTATTTTAAAATAAAATGTACTCTTGTAAAACTAGAGAGACCTTATATCAATTAACAAACGCAAAATAGGATCTGAATTGCAAGGGTAATTCAAATGCAAAAATACGAAATGATACTGTGGGTATAAATGTAGACTTTATTCAAAGTACACACCGTAGGCCTGAGCACAGGGATCCCATTGATTAACGAGCCGAAGGATTCCTTGTTTTCACAATTTCTGTGGGCGTGACGATACCATTCCTCTACAGCGTCCTTGAGTTCGCCGTCCAATGTTCGCTACTTGTTGAATTCCTCGAGAACAGAAGAACCATTAACTCCAATGTGTAGTGAGAGACACTCCGAAAACTAGGCATGTCCATCAAGAACAAAAGACTGGGACTACTCACAGAGGGTGTGGTTCTGCTCCATGTTAACGCGCGTCCACGCGCCTCCAGGGTCACATACGCGGAACAGGCCAAGTTCAAGTGGAAGCAGCTCGACTATCCGTCCTACATCCCGGACATATCGTTCTGTAATTTTCAGATGTTTGGTCTCCTGAACTAAACATCTGAAAGGGAAGCACTTCAACTAGGACGGCCAACTCAAGGACGCTCTGAAGAACTGAGTCTCGTCAAGGCCACAGGAATTTTATGAACAAGAAATCCTTCTGCTCATTAATCAATGGGATCGTTGTGCTCAGGCCCAAGGTGTATAGTTTGAATAAAGTCTTCATTTATACCCACAGTGTCGTTTCGTACCTTTTCATTTGAACACCCCTTGCATTTAATGGATTAAAAATAATGTCAAGTTCACAACAAGTAAGCCAAAACCATAGCTACTGACGAAAACCATATATCTATCATCCATATTTAGCTCCATATTTCTATCATCTAAAGATAATAATATTTATAACAAGAAGTTTAAGAGTGCATTATATATGCAGGGTGTCGCAAAAAAGTGTAGCAAGCATTTATTTCCATAACTATTGCGAGTAGATATGTGCTTACAACTGCAAGATTCATGAAGGAAGATTCTAAAATGTATGAAAATTGGCATCTGTAGAATAATATATTAATACAAAAATTACATTTTCATATGGTCGCCGATATCACAAAAGTTTCAAGGTGCAAAATGTTATATTTTATTCATTGATGTTGTTAACCTTTTGTATGAAAAGGGGATTTTTATCTTTCCAAAGGAATAGTTTTAAAGATTCGTGTTTATATGTCAAATAAATCGAAAGTCGTCTAAATTGTATTTTTCAGAAAAAAAGGATTTGATTTTATCTAAGATTGGACACAATTATAACATTCTGCATGTCGATTGTGCATTTATTTTCTAGGTCACTGTTATAATTATCCATGAACTCCATGCATACTGTATGAATGCCGTTTAATAGAGTTGAAAAAATCTCTGCGCCATCGGATTTGGAATGCTCAGCTCTGGATCGAATGTTCGTTCACCAGCATGTAATTGTAAGCTGAACAAAATGAGCAATATTGTGCGTGATTAGCATATTTCTTGGAAGTCATGATAAATTAAAAGAGAAATTATTAGACAAATAATTAAATATGACATTTTTTTTCTGTATTGAATAAAAATCCAAATCTGAAATAAATGTTCTTTATCTAAATTTATGATTAGTTCCTCAAGATTTAAAAATAAACATATTTCTGCAAATTTTAGAAATAGAAAATTTTTGTGTCCATAAATGAATGTATGAAAAACATTTTATTCATTGACAGTTTCTATCTGTAGAACCATATAAAAATTAAATTTTTGTAATTTCTTTTATTTTTCCATTCTACATAAGTATTTTCGTCTATTTGTCCATATTACTTAATGAAACTTTATAACGTGTAGCATATTCCCATGTGCAACATTTAGAAAAAATATAAGTTCGTTCCGCCCTTTTGGTATAACACTGTATATTGTCACATTTCACGAGAAATTGCTTCTGAAAATTCAAATTAGGCTGACGTGCATTATGGTAATTTCTTAATATTTATGATTTTAAAAAGCATATTAGAAAGAAAATCCTAACAATTTATTTCTAAAAATTTGTTATTTATATAGTAATTGTAGGATATCTATATAGTAATTTAGGCGAACGGAGTTTATGCTTATTCCTTGCTTTTGATGATTTTAAAATACACTTACAAAGAAAATCCTGATGATTTATTGCCAAATAAAAATGCCAAGAATTTGCAATCTGTATTTAGTAATTGAAAACATTTTAATGCAAAAACACTTCCCTTTTCTTTAGAACAGAAATTGTCTAATAATTTAAATAAATTAAAAAATGGAAGTAAAATACAAAATTATTCCTTAGTTGTATTACGTTTATTATAGATATGTATTACAATCATTTTACTTTTAATGATATTTTTTTGTGAGAACATAATATGATAAAACGTTTTAGTAGTTATAAGGTGATAAGTTGTATCGAAAACGTATTTATAATAATAATTTTCCAGAAATATATACATTTAATTACATTTCTAACATGTCATAAAAATGTGACATGAGGTATTAAATTATGCAAGTACATATATATATACATAAAAAAAAATTCAAAATATATACAAAATATATATAAAAATCAATGTAATCATTTGTCCTTTTTCTTAAAGATTTACAAGATGTTTTGAACTATGAAAATTTAATATTCAACAAAGGAAGAAAACGAAACATTAGATCTGAAGTGAGAAAGAGCATGTCTTTGGCTAGACTTTAAGTGATATCCGTTTTAACGGATATTACTTTTATAATTTTCATTTTATATTACCATAACGCATATCTTGCTGTTTCATATTATTATCATAAATTTATGATTACAACAACGGAGATTTACCTTTTTAAAATTCTTATTCATATGTTAGCAATTTTCGTTTTATATGATCATAAGGATATTTTGCTGTTTCGTATTATATCATATCTTAATAGATAGCAATAACTTGTTAGATGTGTTACTAAATATATAATCCTGAAAAACAATGAATGTAATGGAAATAAGTTCTTTCGCTCTTTATTTCTTTAAAGTTTGTTTTATCATATTCTGACCGTAATAAAAGATTGGTAAGAGCAAAGAGATAATAGTGCATTTTTATAACGGAAATCATATTATTATATATAAATGTAGATCTCTATAGCTAGTTAGATGTGTTATTAAATATATAATCCTGAATATAATGAATGTAATGGTCCACCCCTTATTTCAATCAATATATTTATAAGTTCTTTTACTTGGAATTGAGTTTGAAATTGATTTTTCCCTTTGTGTAGGTAAATGTTTGTCCACCATATGTATTACGACATTCAAATTGTAGTGTATTTCTTCTAACATATCTCTATTGAACTTATCTTGAATATGTCTTGTAGTTACAACGATTTTCTACTGATTGATATGCACCTATCTTCCATCATATGAAAGTTTCCTAAGCGTGCAATGAAAATCCTAGTCTTTATTTTTCCTTTGCTTTGGATGCAAATTATCTTGATTAAAATAAATAAAAAAAATGCTGCTGAATATAGAATTCCAGTCATTATTAAATTCATAATTCAAAAATAAATAATATTAAAGGAAAGAGTTGTAACGCGCACTTTTTGAACGTGCTATAAAACTAAATACATTTTCTGAAAATATTTTTGCTCGTGTTAATAAATGTTTATATTTTTGTATCGCTTTTTATATTAAGTCACGTTCAATGTATAGATTTTTTTAAAAATTATTTCTTGCTATCGGAATTTGAATTTTGATGAAAAACAGCGGTTGGAAACTTCATTTGCTGAGTGATATCAAAGTTTGTTTTTGCTAATTATTTTTGTTTCGCTCACCATTTTGTATTTAACATCTGGACATTTATTCAAGAGCTGCAACGTACTTCACTATTTGAAGCTGAGTCACTCAGCTTTTATCGTTTCGGACTCGTCTCCTGAAAATGATACTGCAATAATGAAGTCTTCGGCAAACATTAAAATGCATCATACTTCAAATGAAAATTTCTTTAGGAGTGGAAAATACACTAACGAACTCATTATCCGTATTGGCCAAAGATAATATGAGAAAATAAACATAATTGTGTCAACAGAGATGCTGCATCTAAAATCCCTTGATTGAATCATTCCTCGTCCAAGCCTACATTAAATAGCACATAAATCGGCACAGAAATATTTTGAATTTGAAATTTGCAAGACAGGGAGAGATCATTTTCACGAAACTGGATCCCGTGTGCTCTGTCCAAATTCTAAGTACTCCAGTTCTTCCTAAATCAGTCAAAGCAGGATACCAAATTTGTAGAGTTCGGCCATACATACCTAACCCTCTTAGGTGCCAAAGGTACGGCCATTCACAGCAAGCATGTCGTAGCAAAATGTGCTGAACCTGGACATGACATAAATAATTGCCATTCAGACACCATGAAGTGCGTTAATTGCTCTGGGTCTCATAATTCTTTCTCCAAATCTTGCCCTAAATGGACTCTAGAGAAGGAGGTGATATCCACAAAAATACGAAAAAACGTATCCTTCGCAGAAGCAAGAAAATTAATGAATGATAGAACTCCAAAAGTTGGTGCATCTTACTCTGGTATACTTAAAGCAACACTCATATGTAGTAGTGTTCAAACCAGTTCTCGCATAACTCAATTACCACCCACTAGTTCAGTTTCAAATCAAACTACAAAATTGCCAGCTGTCTCCTCTGTTTCTTCGATGTCATCCAATTACCCTGTAACTGATAAAACTGCCAAACATAATCGCAATAATAAAACGAAAATCTCCACGACATCATCTCTTAAAGCTTTTCAAGTAAATACAAAAAGAAAGCATTATTAAATCGATCCCTTGTGGCAGAGGATTTCTTGAAGACTTATACATCGTCTTCTGAGCTCTACGATATGGAGTTAGACCCTTCTACTATCTCTAAAAACCAATCACGTGGGGGGGGGGAGAAAATGCTTCCAGATAAATCTCAATCTTGATGGACAAATTTTTTTTCTGGAACTGCCGGGGTTTCCATAACAAAACAACTCATATTAAAGATTTAATTAATGAAACCCATCCGATTTGTATAGCTCTGCAGGAAACTTATTTGAAACAGTCAGACACTGTGAAAATCAAACGTTATAGCTTTATCCGAAAGGATAATGAATCTGATCGAGCTGCTGGGCGTGTTGCTCTCCTTGTATCCCATAAGGCACCCTCGTCTATCATTCCATTACGTACAAATTTGCAAGCTGTTGCTGTTCGAGTCTTGAACCCTTCTTTGACGACAATATGTTGTCTTTACTTGCCACCCAGTACTTCGGTAGAATTAAGAGATATTAATGCCTTAGTGGAGGAAATACTACCTCCTTTCATCATAGTTGGTTATCTAAATGGCCACAGCCCTCTCTGGGAAGAATGAATTGAAGAATTTATTAATAACCATTCACTATGCCTGCTCAATAATGGAGAAGAAATGTTTTCACCAAAAGAGCAAAACCTTTCATTCACTAGGTTTCTCTATATTCTCACCTTCTCTAGCTCCGTACTTTAATTTTAGAGTAGGAACTGACCTGCTTGATAGCGACCATTTTTCCATTTTTTAGATCATTTATCTGGAAGTGGTGTAAATATTTCACGTCTACCACGATATATTTTTCAAAAAGCTGACTGTATAGACTTTACCTCAAGGACACTGATAACACGTAATATGGTAGGGAATGATGATGATTTAAATAGCCTTGTAAACTTAATAACCTATACTATTATAAACGCTGCAGATGCTGCTATCCCAAAATCGAAATCAGGAACAATCAAATATAAAAAACCATGGTGGAACCAAGAGTGTACAAAGGCAAAAAAAGATCTTCAAAAAGCCTGGAACGCCTTTAGGCGGCGTCCAACAACGAATCATTTGATTCTTCTTCAAAAGGCCAAATCTATAGCACGACGAGTTAAGCGACGAAGTCAGAGGACTTATTGGATTAAATTTGTGTCGAGCATAAATTCTGTTGCAACCTCCAAATATATGTGGACCAGCATTCGAAAAGTATGCGAAATATATCCCGATCGTTCCATCTCTTGCCTGAAGAAGAATGGGGGAGTTATTTCTAGTGTTCAGGAAATGGCTGATGCTCTTGCAGAAGCTTTGTACATTCAGCGAGTTCACACGGAACCTTTCCTCACGCACAAAAAATACCAAGAAAACATCAAATTACGCTTTAAAACAAAAAAGCCTTTGTCTTACAATGCTAATTTTACTATCTTGGAGTTGAGCAGAGCATTATCTGTCACAAAACAAACAGTACCGGGGCTGGATGGAATTACTTATTCAATGCTGCAGTTTTTATCTGATAGATCCCTCCAAAATCTTTTGTTCCTGTATAACAGAATTTGGAAAGAGCATATGTTTCCTGATAAATGGAAATTTGCTATAATAATTCCTGTACCAAAGCCTGGAAAAGATCCACAAGAGCCATCTACTATAGGTTAATAGCTCTGACCAGTTGTTTGTGTAAGGTGTTTGAAAAAATGGTAAACGGACGCCTCGTTCATATACTGGAGTAAAATGAATTTATTTCTCCTTTTCAAAGCGGTTTTCGAAAGAATCGTTCAACAATTGATAATCTTTTGGCCTTGGAAACGGGTATTCGAGCGGCCTTTATAAAAAGGAATCATTTGGTGTCAGTATTTTTTGATATAAATAAAGCATATGATCGAGCATGGAGATACGGGATCTTAAAAAATCTTTACGACCTTAAATTTAGAGGGCATTTGCCTCCTTTTATTCATAATTTTTACACTAGAGATATTTTAAAGTGCGGCTTGGGAATACCTATTCCAATGTTTATTGCCAGGAAGAAGGTGTCTCACAGGGCTGTATATTAAGTGTAACACTCTTTGTTTTAGCTCTTAATCCTATTTTATCTGTTATACCAGCAACTGTTAGCAAGACGCTGTATGTAGATGATATGCAAATTTCTTGTTATGCCCGTGACATGCGATACATTGAGAGACAGCTTCAGACAGTGATAAATAATATTGTAGAGTGGTCAAATAAAGACGGTTTCATATTCTCTCCTCATGAAACAGTTGTATGCACTTTTGCAAGCGTCCTCTTCATCCAGAGCCAGAGTTATTCTTGAACGGTAATCTAATTTAAATTCAGGATCAGCACAAATTTCTAGGAATTATATTTGATAAAAGATTTACTTTCCTTCCACACATTACATATTTGCGGAATAAATGCATGAACTAAACATACTGAGGGTTTTATCCAATACTTCTTGGGGTGCTGATCGATCGTGCTTGTTAAGAGTCTACCGAGGTATCATTCGATCAACAATTGATTATGGATGTGTTATCTATGACTCTGCTAGGCAATCTTACCTTAAATGTTTGAACGTTGTTCACCATCAAGCTCTCCGATTGTGCATTGGAGCATTCAGGACATCACCAGTAGCTAATTTATATGCTGAAGCGTTTGAGCCTCCTTTGTCTAAAAGGAGATTGAAACTATCATTGTTTTATTTCTATCGTATTTTATTGAATAAACGCCATCCTTTTCATGAGAAAATCCAGAATGACATTAACGACCGTTTGTTTAATTCGCTCAAATCCTACATACCTCATTTGGGATTGCGTATACGATGAATATTACCAAATGATTTTACCGATATACAAATATATGCGGATGATAGTCCAAATTCAGCTCCATTGATAGAAAATAAATTATACTATGCAGACCCATTTAAACAATTTAGAAAATCAGACACTGATAGCTCGGTTTTTATTTCATTTTTTAAACATCATCGGGAATTTTATTGTTCTTATGAACCCATTTTTACGGATGGTTCTAAGTCATCTTATCATGTGGGTTGCGCATTTGTTCATGGTCATCACATTATAAGTTATAAATTCATCCTTTGAATTCTATTTTTACCTCGGAATAAACTGCTATTTACTTAGCCTTCAAATATATTAATGAACGACAGATCCATAAGTCTGTTATTTACACGGACTCTCTGAGTGTTCTGCAGGCTCTAAACTCTTCATCTCTCGGTCATCCACTTCTACAGGAAGGGAAGAAGATATACCGTCTTTTATATTTGAAAAATATTAGAGTTTTGCTTTCCTGGATCCCTTCGTACATGGGTATTTCTGGAAATGAAATCGCAGATACAGCAGCTAGGTCAGCGAGCGTAATTTTGCCCCAACGTATTTCTTATAAAGATATGCGTACAGCTATTATTCGTTGGTGCTATCGCCAGTGGCAAAATCAATGGGACATGGAAACTAACAACAAGCTTCACTTTATTAAACCACAATTGGCCAACTGGTCTTCAAAACTAAGCAGACGCTATGATGTAATTTTATCCCGACTACGCATTGGTCAACTCGCTTGACACATAGATTTTTACTTTTTGCCGAGCCACCACCAGTTTGTTTTAAATGTGGAGACATTTTAACAATCTGACACATTTTAATGGAATGCGCAAGTTTTACCGATTTTCGTTGGAAGCATTTTAAGTCCAACAATTTTACCTTAGATTTTTTATTGGGTGAGTCGCATCATCCAAACGTTTTTTCGTACATTAAAGATGTTGGTATCATCCATGAAATTTAACTTACATTTTTTAATACCTTCTTTCCTTAACTTTTGAATAGTTTGAACACTTTCAATTGCACTTCTTGTAACGATAAACTACTTTTTGTCTTGCAGTGAAAATTTTAAGCTGTTTCGGCGCAGCATATTCTGCGACAGGATCTTGCGCCAGAAATCTAAATCTAAACCCTCTCATGTCGGGATAGCTGGCAATGAACTAGCTGACAATTTAGAAAAATCTGCCACTTCTATTTTAAATTGTCCTGTCCCTTTCAATGATGTAAAAAATATGTTAAAATCAACTTCCACTCAAAATGGTAAAGTGAATGGGACCTCAAAAATACAAATAAGCTCCATTCAATTAAACACATTATTAATCATTGGCCCAGTCTATCTAATTGAAGGAATGATACAACTCTCATTCGTTTAAAAATAGGTCACACTCGACTCACGCACAGGCATTTGTTGCTGGGAGAACCCGCCCCTCAGTGTACAGAATGCCAATGTCGATTGTCAGTTCAACACATTCTAATTGATTGCCCACAATTCATTTCACAACGCACCCGTTGCTTTCAGTCCTCCTCTATCATTTTGAAAGATATTCCTCACAAAATTAATCATCCAAAACTTTTCACTTTTTAAAAAATAATCGTTTTTACCATTTAATCTAATGGTTCATTTTTTTTTACCGTTTGCATAAACATTGAAAAATTATGACAAATGATAAGAAGTTTATGATTTTATAAGAGTTTATAAACAAGCTTTTAATTAATACCGTATGTTTGGCGCAGCATAATCAAGAATGATTTTTGCGCCACAAAACCACTAAATCAAATCTGGTTTAATTTTCTGATAGCACCAAATATAATAATATCTGATTTTATAATAAATGTATATTGTTTTGTAAGAAGTACAATCATCGCATGCTCCCTTGTACCTTTCCAAGTTAAATTATATCCAATATTTTGAGTGAAATTTTTTATAAGAGCCACGTGTGCTAGATTTTATTTCGAATCCCTCAAGAAGGATTGATTTGTCTAAGGCTCAAACAAACAAATATTCAATAATATATAGACAGATCAACTCTAAAAATTATTACTTCTTGTCAAAGGCCTTTGGCGAATGTCTGAATGAATAAGAATAGATACATAAGAAAATGAAGGCTTCTGTACACATGGGTTTTCAAAACTCTGAAATATATAATGGGAAAACTTTTTCATTGTATATAAAAAAAGTAAAACCTGCAAAAGGGGATTTTCTATTTTCATACCAAATAATTAATTATCAAATAGAAATTGGAACTATTTTAGAAATTTGAGAAGGAGGAAGGGCTGGTCTGTAGTCTAAACAAAGAAAAAAATTAAAATTTTATCTATTTTAAGTGCTAGAATAGAAATAATTACTATGCTAACGGAAAATTTTTAAAAACATACATAGATTATAACACAGTATTTTGTAAAAAGAATGCATGAGGAAGAAAATGACTGCTATTTACAAACAACACTGAAATTTATTTTGTCACGGACGGCTCAACACAGATGGAAATTGCTTATTTGCTGATTACTTCAAAGTAGCACTCTTAGTCTATTTTAGTGGTCTTTCATATGAAGATGTGAAAGCGGATTACATGCTTCATATTCCCCAGTGCCTTCATCTCTCCCCTTCGTACTTTTTCGAAACCTAAAAATCGTTGCCTGTTAAATAAACTCTATATTCCTTGTTGAAAAAAAAATTAACAAGGCTAAAAAATAGTAAACAATCACATAAAGTGATATTCGGAGAATAAGTTTGTTGTAGAAGCTAGTAGTTTTAACAGGATGTGTGAAACTAGTAAGAGCGTGTTGTGGTGGTACTCATGCGACTTGATTTTCTACCACTTGCATTTAAACGAATCTTTCAGACGTTTAATGCCATAAAATTATCAATCTAATTAACGGGTTTTCAAACGAAGCTTTTCATAACTTTTTTTTTAACTCTGGCGATTCCATCTCCCGTAGTGGCCACCTTGCTAAATGGATGAATGAATGAATCGTCATTTTTTACCTTAAAAAATGGCATTTTTTAAATCGTCCTTGAAACTTATAAATTTTATTTTAATTCATTGCTGTTTCTAAATAATTGTACTTAATCATTTATCATTGAATACCTTCCTGCCAACGTACAAAAATCGGCATTTTAACACTATTCAAAACCCAGCATCATTCCCGAAATACAAAAAAATTTGAATGCCGAAGAATTAAAGCAAGCGCTGTGTCCATTAGAACTGAATAAAACCAGTTCTGACAAAATGATCATATAATAATCTTTGTTTGTTCAATGGAATCACTACTTCAAACTTAGAATTATCAAATTCACATGTGAATTAATACTTTTGAAATTATTTATAAGATTTAACAACGAAATTCGCAACCTTGGATTTTATATATTATATATATTGTATCAATAATATCTTTTGTTTCCCATTTGGGGTGAACCGGAGTTTAACCCCCTTCTTCGCGAAGTTGCGATAACGCGTCAAAGCTGGCAATCTTTATTATGCACTATGATTGAACATCTGCTCCCTTGCTTTTAAACATTTCGAAAGACCGTTGTTGGCGATTTTTGAAAATTACGCCAAGCAGGGAGTTAAACTCCGGTCGTATCTTTTCACCCTTACCAATTATTTGTGCGATCATTGCATGATAAATAAAAAACCAAAGAAAAGGAGAGCGGAAAAACTTACTTTGGTAAAAGTGAATTTTAGTGTGCACCCAGCTGCGCCAACAATACCAATTCGCCAATAAAGATGGCGGACAAAATAAACAAATATTTCGGTGGAACAGTTACGGTTACCATTTCCCTCCATATAATCAGGACTTTTTACTGATAAGTGGTTTTTTTCTTTTTTTTCATACTGCCCGGCATTTAAAAAAAAACACCCTAAAACTTAAAAAAAACATCCTACGGCTTCGCTAGCAACGGGAGCGGGAACCCAGTAGTTTCACTAGCACATTAAACATAAAGACTGTGTGGATAACAGAAACAGTACATAACAAAAAGAAAAGAAAGAACGGAGAAAGAAGCAATCGGAACACTCTCCATACAAAATTTCAAACAAGCATCCTTTTCCCAACTTCATCAACTCGTAAAAAAATATATTCCACTCACCCTTCATCCATTCTGCCGATTCGATATCAAACCATTCTCAATACAAAATTTCAAACAAGCATCCTTTCCTAACTTCATTAACTCGTAAAAAAATATATTTATATGCATATTTAATTCACCCTTCATCCATTCTACAAGTTCGAAATACTCCCGACATAACAAATTATGAAGGGAACCAACCGTTAGAACACCAAAAGAATTACGAGAACTGCGAAGAATTCCATTGCAGCTGTCTTTTAAATTGAGAATGCAGACGATTTTTTGAAGCGCATACTGGCAATTAAAAATTGCAAAAGAATAAATATTTTCTGTTCGTATTCACATTAAAAAAAAGAAAGAAGAAAATAACTATTAATTATAAGCTTAACTTTCTTTATTTAATAAATATTAATTATAATAAAGAACAAAATTAAAATCTTTAATCGATATTTTTTTAATATTTTTAATTTAACATTTTTCATAATAAAGTTGTAGTTTATGTACAACTCAACCATTGCAAAAAGTAGTAAGCAAAACAGCATTAGGGTTGCTAGAAAAGCATTCCGATATTGGCGACAAACTCGGGTGCACACTAATCTTCACTTAATCCCTTACTTTCATTGCATTCATTGTTTTTCAGGAATATATAGATTTAATACCACATCTAACAAATTGCAACGATCTAAATTGATATATTAATATATGATAATAATATGAAACAGCAAAATATCCGTTATGGTCATATAAAATGAAAATTATAAATATATGAATACGAAGTAAAAAATATATAAATCTCAGTTATAGTAGTCATAAATTTTTATTTTTTAAATGGACTTTTATGCAATTGAAAACATTTTATTAGACAAAAATTTAAATATTTTGAACAACTTACTGTTTTCTGCGGATCCACGTGAAAGCCATCTGCTATGATATCTGAAAGTACACTTATAAAATACAATAGAAACAAACAAATAAATATAATAAGCTTAATGAAGTAAAAGAATGAAAAAATATCACTTTTTCAGCAATAAATTATAGTAAATCGCACAGTTCGTGAAGACTCACAATGCAAGTCGCAAAATTTTTCAAGATGGCGGCGTAAGGATTGAAAAGAACCTTCTAGAAGAAAAAACGTCATAAATGACGTCACACTATCCTGCGGCAACAATGCGTAAATGTAATTTGTTTGATAGATTAACAATAGGATTAATATGATTGGTAACGGTAAAAACAATAAACAGTTTTAAAATGTTTTACCGTTAATAAGTTTAATTATTAAGTCCAATGATATAATTGCACATCATTACATATTATGAAATCAAATTATGTATTAAGACGTTAAATTTAGCAATGGATTCGTAATTTTTCAATTATAGAATTAATAAAAGATAAACATAGCCCATTAGAAATTGGCTTTATATTGACATCAGGTTCCGCTGTCTCTATGCTTGAAAAACAAATGAGTAAAACTCATAGGCCTTTTTGTAGAAAGATTTTCTGCACCATTAAAATGATAAAACACCTTCAATCTTTATAATAATTGCTCATTAAGCTTTACTCCAGATCTTTAAGTTAAATTACAGTTCATTTGGTGTAAATTTATGCAGATTAAATGGAGTAGCTACTTTAAATCATGTACCATGTTTCTGTCCATGGAATAAGCATGAATGTTTTTGTAGATCCCGAAAGCTTTTTGGAGTATACCCATGAGATTTATTGATCGTTATTCTAAAAACAAAGAAAACTGGAAATTGAAGAATTTGAAAAAAAATTGGCCATAAACTTGCTGTTGCATATTCTTATCCCACTGCTATTTATTATTACTGAGTTATTTCCTTTATTTGATTTATATTTTCGTTCCTTAGAGTCAATGCCGTGCACTCACAAAACTAATGGCAGCCCTTATAATTATTTCAAACGTTTGAACAGACGTTCTGAGCCAATTTTTCAAAAAAAGATGTTAATAATATAAGATGGTATAGAAATTAACTTTGATGCTGTTTTCACCTGGAATTTATCATCTTCCAGTATAAATAGAAACTTTTGCAAAGTTTTGCAGAGGCAAATCATGAAATATTCAAATTTGTCATTGTTTGTCATTGTCATTTGTCAAATTTGTCATTGTTTATTCGTTTATGTTTTGCTCTAAAGCATTACTAAATTTCTGAGGTCCTTTGGAATGCTATTATATCTACTGGTATTACAGCTCAAATGGCAAGTAAATGTTCCTGGAATTCCTAATAATAAGACTCCAGCATTTCCAATAATTCTGTATTCATTTCGGAATTCATGCTTGGTTCGATCAATATCTTCTTACGTTCTTTAAATTAGAATCAACCATGCATTCCAAAGAATATGTTTGCAAGTTTCAGTACGACAATTATTCATACAAAATTCATTTTCGACTAAAACTCAACTGTAGCACTGAATGTGCTATTCGCCCTATATACAGAAGAAAATCCCCGGCGGCTGGCACCTCCAAATGAGGATCAGATGCTTCCCGTATAGTGGTTGGATCTCGCCACCTTAGTGGGTACATAAATAGGTGGGGGATCTGGCTCTTCCCATTGAAGATGGGACGTACTTCTTTCGGGAAAGGTTGTACTGTGGCCGGTGATGGACCTTAGGACTCAACCACAGTTCTCTCCAATGTTGCTGTTGCGGCGGTCCGGTCACTCAGTATCCTTTATCCGTGTGCCTTCGGGAGGGTCGGAGAGTCAATGATATGACTTATATACAGAAGAATAGAGGCAATTCCTGATAAAGCAGCAGGAATATAGAGCTATATGACGCATAATGTCATTAAAGATAGGATTAATTGAAGGAAATTTTCGTGTTCTATCTGAGACATCAGGGAAGAAAATGCAAAAGTTCCCTGCAGTAATCAGTTTCATAACTGCTTCATAAGATGATCGCTGATCTTCTTTTAGTCGAGTTTTATTTTCATCCATCATCGTAGTTTGTTCTGCCTAATAGATTTCTATTTATAGTATAATACGTTTTCTTAAAAAAAAACAAAGATTTCCCACCAGTTGATACGCGCTGGTCTTCAATCAGAATGAGAGTTTGCTTTTAATATAAATAATCTTTACCAAAATAAAAAAAAAATTCTGACAAATATAGAATTACAATCATTATAAAATATAGATAACTCCCAAATAAATAATATTCACTGAACAAGATGTAACGTGCACTCTTTGGACGCGCATAAGCTAGATACATTGTTTTAAAAATATTTTTGTTTGTGTTAATAATTTTTTTTACATCTTTTAGTTATTAATTCAGTTTCAGTGTATTGAGATAATCTTAATTATTTCTTCTATTTTGATATTTTTCTTTTCTGCTAATACATGGAAACGAAAACAATAACTTTGGTGTTATCAGTTTGGATCATTTAAAATTTAATCCTAAAATGTGAAAAAAAAATTGTTTGACAATAAAATAAATTGCAATATTTTTGGGCGACAGATTACCTCGCGTGCATATTAAACAGCGTTTATTCTGTATTATAAAGGCAAAAAAAGAAGTATGTCAGTCACTGGAATTGTGTCTTAAGTATTTTAATATAATTGTTCCTTGTTTTCCGCTTTTAATCGCAAATAAGCCGCATTTTAATATTTTCTTGTATTTAAAAGAGACGGGTTTTATCAAAGAAATTTGAAATGTGGTTTTTTTCTTGTCGTTGTTCTTAATTTGTAGTTGTCTTTTTTAAAAACAGATTATAAACATTTTAAACAACGTTTTAAAACGTAGCACCAAAATTATCATTTAGTTGCGGCGCAATTTATCCAGAGAATGGATCTTGCGCTAGTATAATATTCACTCACTCACTAAAGGTAAAAGATGAAAGCGTTATTTGCCTTTAACTTTATCGTTGGCGAAAGTACCCTCATGATTGATGTGATTAAAAATTTAAATAGGTTTAGTTTTGCTATATTGGTTTCATTTGTTATACAAAATTAATTCTCAGGTTGCATTGACCCTGGCATTCAATATTGACTTCAGAAATCTATCTCTGTATATATTTCAGAAATACATTTTGGAATAAAAAAGAACTGTTTTAATAAAATATGCATCAAATAATTGAAAAATAATTACAACAATTATGTAAATGTACTTATGTATCTAAAAAAACAGGAAGAGGTCTTCCTAGAATTTTCCCGCTTACTCTCTAATAAAGGAGTTATCACAATCACCTAGCGTATAATATTGTACCTTCATTTAGATTGCAAATGCTTTCAGGGCATTGGCGAGTAATAGTTATGAAATATTGATCTTTGAAGTGAATTTCGCATCTTTACTGAATCTGCCTTGGCTACTATTTTTTACTATTAATTCCAGGCACGTAGTCAATATTACCTGAAATCGGATTTGTGTTTTAAACCCATTTAATACATTTCAATCAATTTAAACTGAAATTTGACCCAGAACTACATGTGTAGTCACAAAATCAGGTACCTAATATGATATATTTCAATCATAACGTTTTTGAGCGATCGCTTTTACATGCTTATGAGAGTACAAATTGACAGACAGTCACACCCTTTAGTGATTTGATTTTAAATTTGATAGGTATCTACACTTAGATGTTAAATATCTGTATCAAATTTTATCCATCTAGTTCTTTTTGTTTTGTAGTTATCTTATGAACTTGTGCAAGTTTGAGGTTCGAACTCGCAACGTTAGCGTTCATAGCCGAGTAACAAGCTGCTAGACAAAAGTGAACACTCCTTTCCGGAGGTTGTTATCTGGCTTATGAAGTTACCACCACAAACTTTTAGTCGAACAGCTGGACAGACAGATTTCTTCTGAGCTTATTTCGCTCAAAATTTCATAGAAATCTACAAATCTTGTGTAAAGATAGCATACCAAATTTCATCCGTCTAGATCAAATCGGTTTTAAGTTACTTTGTCATAGACTGACAGATAGACGAAGATTTTTCAAAAATGTGTGTTTCAAACTCAGGGAAGTCTAAAAGAGGTAAATTCGTCAAAATGTCTAGTTCGAATTTTTTGACGATTACAATCTACTTTCACTTGGTATATTTCGTATATGAGAAAATAAAATCATTTTAAATAAGGAATGACTAGAAAGATTATCATGATTAAAGTAAGTGTCATGAAAAGCAAGAGAATCTTTTGTTTGCAAGGTAGAACTGATAAATTATAAAACAAAATTATTTATATGATCAAAACGGTACTATAAAAAGATAATCTAAATGCCGAGTTATCCAAAAGTCAGTAAGCTTTACAAAATTTTATAAGTATTAAATTATCTATACTTATAATAAAGCTCAATGTGTGTGTGTGTGTGTGTGTGTGTGTGTGTGTGTGTGTGTGTGTGTTGGCGCTCTACAGGCCAGACCATTCAACCTACAGCTACCAAATTTGGCACGTGTATACCTTGGAGGCCGGGAATGTGCACCTGGGGGTTATTTTTTCGAATTTTTAACTAGAATTTTATTTATTTAAAAATTAAGCGAAATTTTGAAGTGCTTCTGCTATAACTTCCGAAAATATTATCGCACAAAAAAGATTTTTACATGAAGTTAAAGATAAAAAATTTATCTTTTAAATGATACTACTGTTTTAATCTTAAAATTAAATTTCTATTTTTAATGAATTTTTAAATAAATATTTTAACTATGTTTTTCAATAATTTTTTTCGTCAAAAATAAAAATGAGGATTAAGCACGTTTCGCATTCATGAGAAAAAAATAGCTTTTTTGAAAGTGTTGCCATCACATTGATTAAAGCTCTAACTGAAAATAAATTAAATCTTTTTGGAAATGAAATCTGCAAAAATATAATTTTCGTCAAATGTCTGTAGGAAATGAAACAAATATGAAATATTATTTTTTCTAAAAAACAAATTCAAGAAAAATTATTTTATGATCTTTTACACTCTCTATACAGGGTGTTTATTCAGTCCCGGATCCATTTTAATATTTAATGACTCATAAAATAATGAAGATGTAAACAAACTTATGGCATTTATTGATGGAATAACTCATATATTTTCCTTTTCAGGTTTGAATATTTTTACTTTTGTAAATATCGTCTGCGCGTGTTTTTAATTTCAGATAATTTCATTTTCCAGTCTAAATATCTGTACTTTTCTAAATATCGTCTGCTTATTAATTGCATTTTTCTCTCTTTTGTTTTTGGCAACTATTGAAATGTTATGTTTACTTTTGATGTGTTTGATGTAGTACTTTTGTATGTGATGTTTTATTCGAGCGGATATTAAGGAGAATGCATACACCACAAGAGAAAGCACAGATTTTATGGTGGTCATAGAGTTAATTTCCAATCAACTAAATCACTGACTTTTAAGATTCAATTTCCAATCACTTAAACTGGCTGATTTATGAAAATTTGAATATCACTATTCAATAAAAAAAAGATAATTTTAGATTTTTCATCGATCGCTTCAAAGAAAATACGCCAATCAGCGCGCAGGTTTCTCAAGATTAATTGGCCTAAGATTATGAAAATGGTGAGTTTTTCAACATTTTGAACATCTAAAACTTCATGAATAAGTCTTAGTTGATCGTGGAAAATAGGAACATTCATTCATTTATTTAAAATTTGGTGTGTCCAGAATATTTATCAGAATATGATACCTTACTGCATTAAATTTAGGCTTCATAATTTTTGAAATATATTTATAAGCAGGAACAAAATATTATTATTGATTTCATTTCAATCCTTTTGAAAGCAAAACTAAAAACTGAATTTTATACTGAATCTGAGAAATTTTTGTTGAATTATTGTTTGAGATATTACATAAACTATGAAAAACATTTTGTAGTTAACATAAGACTTAAATACCGAGCGATTCTGTTTGCAATACTCACATTCAATAATAATAATAATTAATAAATAACAATAAAGATGATAAATAAAATAAAACGCTCGATTTTATTAAAAAATATCTTAATATTAATTGCAATTTCGTCATTTACATTTTTAATTAAAGTTGAAGTTTTACCGGAAATGGCAACAAAATACCAAAATATATATAGTAAATTGAACGAAACAATCTAAACAGTATAAGTTTGGTATAGCTATCAAAATTTGAAGATTAAAAATGTTTTGTTTGAGAATCCTTTAAGAGACCAGTTACTTAAAATATTTAATTGAAAATTGTAGCGAGCGGTAATACTGGCGAACCGGCTGGTCGCCAAAGGCGGCTAGTTTACAATAAAATAATGCGGTCTGCACAGAAATGCTGAGAAGCACAGGGGATTTTTGTTTAAAATGAAAAAAATATTTTATATTAGTTATACTTTTTAACAGAAGAGGGCGCTGAAGTTGAATTAATGGACGTATAAAATAATAATCAGTTCATTTTAATTAATAAGATTGTTTCAATATTACAGCTGTTAGTATATTTCCATTCATTGATAATTACAGCCGTCAGATGATGGAAGACACCCTGCACAGCATTAAAAAGCATTTCATAGATCATACCCCACACATAGTGGCATATATCGTTTTTTAACTGGGCCAAAGAAGTAGGCTGATCTGAATAAATACATGACTTCAAATAACCCCATTACCAGGTGTCAAATCTGGATATCTTGAGGGCCATTCGTGAGGGAAACATTAATTAAAGTCATTGTTGTCTCCAAATGTCAACATCAGAAGTATTGTGACAGGAGGAGCTATATGCGAAGGCGCTCCATCCTGCATAAATGTTATTGAATTGAACCCTTGCGTCTTTTGCAAGTAAGGGGTAACTTTATTTTTATATAGCGACGCATATCGTTCACATGTGACAGAAACTGTTTGAAATGCTTCAACAGAGATTAACTAGAAGCAAAAAGGATCCTTGATGAACGACGCAGTAAATCCGCACGGCACTGTCACCTTTATGTCGTGAAGTGGTTTTTCAATGATGATTTGTGAATTTTTTTTCCCATATAGGGCATTTGTGCATGTTAACACTTTCACTTAGTGAAAAGTATGTCTTGTCTTTTCAAAAAATATTTAAAATCCAATCTGAATCATCATCCATTTGAACAAGAACCCAGTTAGCAAAATCTTGGCGTTTTGTAATGTCAGATGATTTCAGTTCTTGCACAAATCGCATTTTATGTGGATGCCTTTTCAGAAGAATCCTTAGAGATAGCCAAACACTTCCATAAGAAATTCCAATTCGTCTTGTAATTACACATCCATTGCATCCATGTTCTGAAAATGGCGATTAACTGCTCGTATTTTGTTCCACAACTTATACGACGCCAATAAACTTTCCAGGATTCCTGCTTCTTTTACGATCTTCCAATAAACCACTTTCCTCGATTTTTTTTTTTAAATCCTAGCTTCTAATCCCGTCAGAATCATCGTCTCTTTTTTTTTTCTTTCTTTTTTTCATACTCCGCATTCTACGATATGAATGTAAATCTAAACTTGCGGATTCTCCATTTTTGTAAAACAGTATCACGTAAAGGCAACATGTCTAAACACAAAGGTTAAAGACAAAATTTTATAGAAATTCGTTTGAAATTCAGTTTTTCGAATCTTCGAAAATCGCTTGTATAGGAGTGTTTCTTTGAGCAACATCAAAATAACATCTTTAGAATCAAGATGCGTAATTAACTCATCTGCTTATTTCGCACATGATAAGATTGTATTCTACAAGGAACACTAGCGTTACCTTTTGGTCAAACATGTAATTAATATAAAATAATTTTTTTCATTGTAAACAGAAATTCCCCGTGTTTCTGAGCATCTCTTTGCAAATCGCATCCTTTTATTGTAAGTAGTTTAAAAAGCAATTTTGAATCCACTAAGGAGCCTTGATTTGTCTAATAAGGGGAGGGGATTCAGTTCGGGATGAGATTTAGTATAATCGTAGTATACATTTAGAATGCTCATTTACGAAAATATTAAAATGCAATAGCCAATCAGTTTAAAGAAAATGGCCCTCTATATTTCAGTATAGCATATATACTAATAATGTGTCGTCTTTGCCGAATCATGGATAGTATAGTAAATAAGTTGCTGGCGTACTAATTACGAAACCCAAGTTCGTTCCTGGGATAAAGTTTTTTTTTCCAAATTATTTCAAATAAATTTAACAATTTACAAACAGTTTTAATTAATATGTTTTCCATTTTTTTATGCAAAAATGAACATTTATTCTCCTAATTCTAGGATTATAATTTAATTTTTGGAAGAAAATTAATTATAAATATAGATGCGATTTTTTAAATATTCAGAATTACTCGAATTAAATTAACAGTTTAAAGATGATTTCAATTAATGAGGCTCATGTTTTGTATTATATATCAACACAGATCGAAATCGTTTATTTGGCGCTTACTTCAATGTAACAATCTTAGATCATTTTTGCAGTCTTTCATATGAAGATGTAAAAGCAGCTTACATGTTTTCGTATTCCCCAGTGCCTTTGGTCGCTGCACGTCATATTTTTTCAGAACTTAAGAATAGTTAAATAAATTCTTCCTCCTAAAAAAACTGAAAAGGCGAAAAAAAAAAACTCGCCAAGAATCATATGGGGCGAGATTAGGGAATAGGCTTGTTGTAAAAACACTAGTATGCGTAGTTTTAACAGGCTATTTGAAACTTGAAAGAGAGCATCATGGTAAAACATTTCAAGGAAGGGATGACGAATATTTTACGAGCGATTATTAAGTAACCAATATCAAAAAGTCACAAATACAAGTGATCAATACTTTTCAAAGAGGGGTGTGATTCAAATCCTTGATACGATCTTACTGGCGATATTTCGATTACAGGTTTGGATCACGATAGAAAGTAACAATCGATACGATATCACTGAAATTTGCCGGAGCGGTGACTTCACTGGAAAGTAACAATCGATACGATCTGTCCAATGGAAGCTCTCGAAAGAAATCTGTGAATGGATTGAAAAGTGAACGGACCGGTTATTGAAATTATCATATCATTGAATTGTATATCACTGAAATTTATCGGAGCTGTGATTTCACCGGAAAGTGTGAAGTCACCGCTCCACTTTACGGGAGTGACTTCCGATATTCGCATATGATGATGCACTATTCCATACAGATCATTTTTAATTGCTCGTGACATGATTGACTTTGATTACTTATATTCTGTTTACTGCTGGCGCCATCTATTGGTAGAATATAGAACTAAAGTAAACATTTTAAAGAAATGACATATATTTTTAATTCACCTGTTCCAGAAAATGGTTCACTCAAATAAAGAAATTAAATAAATAGTTTTGAGAAAAAAAAATTTAAGAAGCAAGTTGAAACAGATAAATTAATTCAATCACACGTTATTTAAATTAGTAAATTAAATATTAATTACAATTAATAAATTTTATATTTAATATTAAGTAATAATTTTTAATTAATAATATGATTGAAATAACAGATATTTGGAACACATATTTAAAAATAACAATAGCAATATTATTTGTTATTCAAAAAATCGTGGATTATGCATCTCTAATTTCAGGTAGCACATATTGTTGCATAATATTAGACAATATTGGGCGATATTATATTAGATTATTTGATATTCAAAAATATCATAAAATATTTTTAACATTGTTTGATGTAATATTGTTTGACATCATATATTATATGTGTGCTACTAGGGACAATGCGATTTGTTTTTCTAAAGATCGTACAGCTTGCATTTAAATGAATCATACAGACACTTATCCAGGTATCACAGCCTGTAGCACAATATTGTTCAATATTATATATTATTTAATATCATACAATCTTGCGAATATTGTTTCATATCATATTGTTCAATATATGAGTGATACTATGGTAAAGCAATAAAATTTACAATCCCATTAATGAGTTTTCACAGAAATTTTGTTTTTAACTCCGATGATTTATTCGTCATTTGTGGTCACCCTGCCAAATGGATGAATGATTCATCATTTTTCATCTTAAAAAAACTGCTCCTTTTTGAACCATCAATACATTTCATAAATTTTAGCTCAATTCACTGCTGTTTCTTCGTAATTTTACCTAATCAACGAATATTTTCCTGCAAACGCATAAAATTCCGCATTTGAACACTTCAAAATCCGACATAATTTCCAAAACAAAGCCAATTTTGAATGCAATGACAAAATAATACCTAAATGTATTTGAAATACCTTTATAAGTAGTAATAATAAAAAGTAAAGTCAAAAATTAAAAAATTGGAACGCATGGAACGTTTTTAAAAAATTTAAAAATTACTTTAATTTTTAATTTTTTTAAAAAAAAACTTTTAATTGAAAATAGTTTTTGAAGGATATTTAGTATAATTACACTCCAGGGATAATGTGCAAAAAATTTCATAACTCTAAGTTTATTTTTAAGAAAAAAGTTATATAGAGTCACTGTCCACTTAAAAAGAACTTGTGAGCCCACTCTAAAAACTATTTAGATAGAGAATAGGATATTTTTTTCAAAATATGAAACAATATTTTTCAAAATTTTTAAACTATATAATATTGAACTCGTAATATATGATTAATAAAGAGTAGCAGAATGATATTTAGCCTTCATTTGATTTGAATAAGTTCGAGAATATGGTATTTGTTAATTGAATGAAAGTATAAAATTAGTATTATCTGAAAATATTTTAAAAGAGCATTTTTAAATTTTGGGGGCCGAAACCTAGCTGTCGGATAGTCCGATCCTGTGAAGAAAGAATCGTATTAATGAGAAATTCAGCTCTAAACATAAACATTTGTCCATCTGGAAATTTCAAGATCAATATAACTTTACAGATTATAGCAACAATTATACAGAAAAGAATGCTCTTCTGATTGGTTTATAGAGGATCAAAAGGATGTTATTGATGACCCATGCCCTGACTAAATAACGTCAGATTTTTTTTTTTTTTTTTTTTTTTTTTTTTTTTTGGCATTTGAGGGAATTTTTGTATATCTAGGTAACCTGTCGCTTTGCAAAATCTTGTATAATATTGCAATATTCAAAATTAAGTTATATTATACAATATTATGATTATTGTTTAATACCGTACAATATTGAACATTAGGTGTACAGCTTTACTTCCGCCGTTTTCTTTTTTCTTTTTTTCCCGAAAGTTTGCGGATTTACTCTTTAAAAATATGAAATAAGTGAAATTTGATTCTAGCTGAAGTAGTGATTCTATTGAACAAACAAAAATAATTATTTGATCATTTTATGAGAACTGATTTCATTCAATTAAAATGCACATGGTACTTGCTTTTTGTGATTAATGTCTTAAAGTTTAGAGATGCATAATCCACGATTTTTTGAATAACAAATAATTTTGCTATTGTTATTTTTAAATATTTGTTCCAAATACCTGTTATTTCAATCATATTATAAATTAAAAATTATTACTTATTATTAAATATAAAATTTATTAATTGTAATTAATACTTAATTTACTTTAATTACTTACTATTACTATAATATATTACTTAATAATATACTTTAATACTTAAGTAACGTGTGATTGAATTAACTTATCTGTTTCAGCTTACTTCTTAAATTTGATTTTTTTCAAAACTATTTATTTAATTTCTTTATTGGAGTAAACCCTTTTCTGAAAAATCTGAATTAAATATATATGTCATTTCTTTAAAATGTTTACTTTAGTTCTATATTCTACCAATAGATGGCGCCAGCAGTAAACGGAATATATGCAAAACTAAGTCACAAGCAATTAAAAAGGATTTGTATGGAATAGTGCATCATCAAATGCGAATATCTGAAGATCAAGATCACTCTTATGAAGTGGAGCGGCGACTTCACACTTTCCAGTGAAGTCACCGCTCCGATAAATTTCAGTGATATGCGATTCAATGATACGATAACTCCAAGAATAATCGGTCCGTTCACTTTTCAAGCCAATCACAGATCTCTCCTTTTCTGTTTCGTTCGAGAGCTTCCATTGGACAGATCGTATCGATTGTTACTTTCCAGTGAAGTCACCGCTCCGGTAAATTTCAGTGATATAGTATCGATTGTTACTTCCTATCGTGATCCAAAACCTGTAATCGAAATATCACCAGTAAGATCGTATCAAGGATTTGAATCACAACCCTCTTTGAAAAGAATTGATCACTGGTATTTGTGACTTTTTAATATTGGTTACGTAATAACCACTCGTAAGATATTCGTCATCCCTATTAAAATTGAAAGGACACCGGAATTAATCATTTCATCAGATTATCGAAATTTGCTACATAAAATTGTTTGCACAAAAAATGGAGATCAATAAAAAATATTTGGTATTGGAAATCAAGAAATTGGAAAAAGGAACCCCCTATACTTGCATTGATTAAGGTCCCTAAAGAGTTTATCTTTGCCCCTTTCGAGCATTTCAGAGGCGAATATTCATGAGTTCATCATTTATAATCAAGGTGGAAATTGAACAAAGCGATATGTGGTGTTGAAATTCGAGTAAATGGTTCATGGGTCATTATTTGTCGACGATTTTTAAATCCATTGCTCTACTCACATGCCCTTTATCGAACAACAATTGCAAGCTACTGTCAAATCCATAACGAAATGGTCTGATAAAAATGGTTCTATTCTTTCTACTCAAAAAACAAAATGCACTCATTTTTGTCGAGTTCGTGGCTTGCACCTCGACCTAGAAATTCAGTTAAAAGGCACAACCATTCCCGTTGTGTCGGTCATTAAATTTTTAGACCTCTTATTTGATTCTAAACTAACATTCCGTTCTCATATTCTTCATCTAAAGAAAAAATGTGCTCAGTCTTTAAAGTTTTGTCAAATACAACGTGGGGTTGCAATACTGCAACTCTATTAAAAATTTACAAAAGTGTGATTTTATCAAAACTAGACTATGGTAGCGTGATTTACGCCTCAGCAGCAAAGTCCATTCTGCAGCAGCTTGACGCAATACATCATCAGGGGCTCCGACTTGCATCAGGGGCTTTTAGAACTTCTCCTGTTGAAAGCTTATACATAATAACAAAAGAACCAGGTTTATAATAACGGCGCCAGAGATATTCTCTCAAATACTTTTTTAAAATAAATCAGAATCCATCTTATCCTTTATATGACAGAATCGGGAATCAGATTTATTGACAGTTATACGAGGAAAAGATTTCATTTATTCCATCATTTGGTTTTAGAATTCGTCCTCTTTTAGATAATTTTAACGTAAAGAACATTGACATTTTAACTAAAGAAGATGACGTTCCCCCTTGGACATGCAAAAGCATTCTTACTGTCGATGATTTTAATAAGCTGCCAAAATCTACAACTACACCATCTGTTTACATACAAATTTTTTGTGATCATAGGCAATCATTTGAAAAATACAGCACTGCCTTTACAGATGGTTCCAAAATCAGTGACCATGTTTTACTTTACAGGAAGCTAAACAAACATTTTTCTGTTTTTACCTCGGGGATTTTTGCCATTTACACTGCTTTAAGAGCGATAAGACTATTATCAAAGAAAGACTGGATCATATATACTGATTCAAAAAGTTCAATTGAAGCAATTTTGAACTCATCCAGACAAAGCCATCCTTTGGTGCACAGTACAGTAAAACTATATTTTAAATTGCTGGATCGTAATTTTAATATTCTATTTTGTTAGATTTCAGGACACGTTGGCATCCCTGGGAACGATCAAGCTGATATTGCCGCAAAAGCAGCTAATTCAAATGAAAAAAGCTTTATTCCATTTCAAGACTTAGATCAAATTTTAAAGCAATGTTCGCTTCGTATATGGCAGAGTACTTGGGACTCGCAACTTGATAATAAATTGCATTCCATCCAACCATTTATTTCTGGGTTTAAGAATGATTCTGTCAGCCGTAGAATGAGTGTTGTATTAACAAGGCATCGCATAGGTCATACTCATTTTACTCACAAACATTTACTTCATTCAGACACAGCTCCATTTTGTGCAAAATGCAGTACCATAATTTCAGTTCGGCATATCATATATGAATGTCCCAACGTATTTCTTATAAAGATATGCGTATAGCTATTATTCATTGGTGTTATCGCCAGTGGCAAAATCAATGGGACATGGAAACTAACAACAAGCTTCACTTTATTAAACCACAATTGGCCAACTGGTCTTCAAAACTAAGCAGACGCTATGATGTAATTTTATCCCGACTACGCATTGGTCAACTCGCTTGCCACATAGATTTTTACTTTTTGCCGAGCCACCACCAGTACGTTTTAATTGTGGAGATATTTTAACAATCCGACACATTTTAATAGAATGTGTCAGATTGTTAGAATGCGCAATTTTTACCGCTCTTCGTTGGAAGCATTTTAAATCCAACAATTTTACCTTAGATTTTTTATTGGGTGAGTCGCATCATCCAAACGTTTTTTCGTACATTAAAGATGTTCGTATCATCCTTGAAATTTAACTTACAGTTTTTAATACCTTCTTTCCTTAACTTTTGTCTAGTTTGGACACTGTCAGTTGCACTTCTTGTAACTATAAACCACTTTTTATCTTGCTGTGAAAAATTTAAGTTGCTTCGGCGCAGCATATTCTGCAACAGGATCTTGCGCCAGAAATCTAAATCTAAACCTAAAATCTAAATGTGAATCCCCTAAGTACCACTTTCTTAGAATACAATATTAAGGCAGTGATTATCCAAATTTGAAAGATATAATTGGCAAACCTTTCCATATTAATGCATTTTCGTTTTTACTTGACATCAATTTCATGCATAATATCTGAAATTCTATTCTCACTTTGTTATTTTAACTTAACTTTACATCCCCTTACTGAAATGAGTATACTTTTTGTATTTTAAGTTAACTCGAGTTTGGCACAGCTTGGCCAGTATTGGCCCTTGCGCCATAAAAAACAATCAAATCA
Source organism: Argiope aurantia (assembly GCA_026543865.1). NCBI lineage: Eukaryota > Metazoa > Arthropoda > Arachnida > Araneae > Araneidae > Argiope > Argiope aurantia. The sequence goes on from JAPMOR010042416.1 coordinate 243,738, forward strand.
AATGGAGTAGATGGTACAAGAAATGCAGTGTCGGTTCTAAATTTTCTTGTCGTTCCACTGTAGCATAAACAATCCAGTTTTCTAAAAACAACTCGAATATTCATTTTTTTTTCAAACAAGAAATTCTCTTCTAATCTAATATATTAATGCAACGTAAGCATAAGATATTGCCCTTATTATAAAGCGTGTGTTTGTTTGTTGTAATTATACCAATTAGTGCAACAAAATTTAATCAGTACCAGTTTTATAGTTCTGAAAATACCAAGGTATTATTCCAGTTTCCAGCATAGGTTGTCCAATCTTCTTTATAGTACTAGACCCATTTGTCATCCGAGTTTTTAATGTTGAGTTTCATTAAATGATGTGGCAAACAACCATAATAACATCTAAACTCCTGAACAGAAACGGCTGACTTCACAGAATCATAACAAAAACTTTGGTCTTTTTCTCTTCATTGCTTTTTAAAACAAATTGGAATCTTATTCACTTTACATATAGGAATGAGTTGTGTCACTTGTTAAATAAAAAAATAATAAGATTAGGATAACACAAATGCAAAAAATTTGTATAATAATCTTCTAAGTAACTATGACTTTGAAAGCAGGGCAATGTTTGGTATTCACCTCGTACTTCCCACGACAGATATGCATAGCAACTTAAAACAATAGAACAAAAGTTTTTGAACATTCTTTGTCCTTTTAATTTCAATGAATTCTTAACATTTAGAACGGAAATCATATTTGCATGCGATAATTACCTGAAAATGTAACAACAAAACATTTTGAATTTATTCATAAGTATTAATAAAAAGTCAAATAAAATATTCCATTAAACAAGACCTATTTTTTAATGTTGAGGCAATCTTTCTATTATTATAAAGCCCTGTTAATACACATTAAATGTAAAAAACTAGTGGTCAAACACCACTAGCTAAAAATGTGGCATCGAGGTGCCACTTAAACAATATAATCAAAATCAATAGATTCTGATTGGCATTAATTGTGTAACTGTTGTGAGAATATTTGATCATGTTAATTTAGAAGTAGCAAATTTTCATCAAGAATAAAGCACATGGGAACACTGTACTTTTTTGTATAGTGCTGTAAAAACACATTTTTATTATCAGTATATTGTTGCATAAAAATTTTGCTAAGCAAAAACAACTGTACATAGAGTTTTCACAATATTACAATAAACATGCATGTAAAAGTAGCATTCCATTTGATATCATGAATACATATGAAGTTTTTAAAGCCTTTTCAGAAGTCTTTAATAACAGAAAAGAAAGCAGTTCTCAATTATCTGAACACATTACAACAGTGGAAATACTTGTCACAGCAAATTTGAAACCTAAAACAATAGACATGACAAACTAATAAAGTAAATTGACTTTGTCAATTAGAACAGAAAGAGAATACTTTTTATTCTTCATAACTTTACAATAATGCAATATTTGCAATAATACAATATTTAAAAAATCGATTTCATGATGTAGTAATATCCTCAAAGATGTAAATATTAAGTAATATAGTGTAAGATATTCTTGTAACTGCCAATTAATATACTATATTATATATATATATATATATATATATATATATATAGTTCAATGAAATAAAAATATATTATCCAATAAAAGTCTTAAATAAATCAATTTAAATCTGAGAATGTTTACAAAAAATGAAATAATATTAATAATTTAATATTCAATTCATTTTAATAACAGAAATATTCAAAATGTAATAACCATGAAGAAAATAAATTGCATGGATTACCTTTAATATGAAAATATAGAGCAGTGGAATAAGTTTTAAAAGCATATTTTTTTTTATAAACTTGATATTTAGAAACAAACAGAACCAAATGAACTCTTTCAAAAAAAATACTTCCAAGTTAAAAATTAATTTTAAAATTCATCTGTTATGCCTTAAATGATACAAATAAAATTGCTTTTAAAATTTAATTCTTTCATTATATTTAGAAATAAATGTATACTTTTCAATGATCAGAATTTTAACAAAAACTGTGCATTCACACTTCCAAAACTTTAATTGTGCATCTCTAATTGTGCACAATTGTTAATTGTGCAATTAGTTGCACCTAACCACATTTGTAATACAATATTTGTAGAATACAGTGCAGCTTATATTTTGTTAGAAGGGCAAGACCCAGTTTTCTTATTAAAATGCAACAAAACTTTTAAATTGTAATAGTTTTATAAGGAAAAGGAACCACATAAAAAATTCTGAGAAATCATTTATTTTATAATTTGTCATTCAATTTATCCTCACCAAACATTCATTTTATAATTAGTGTAATGATAAAATAAAACTGATCACGAAAATAATAAAAATAGAAAATCGATTAGTGAGTATATAAACTGTTATAGTACAAGATTCATTCCACGTTAAACCAAAAACAATGTTATTAAAAAAATGAAGTAGACAACACAATTTACAAAATAATAATAATATTAAATAAATAATCATACAGTAATAGATTGATGCAAATATTCCAGCACATTATATGCAGTCTTTTAAGATTTTTTTTCCTATAATCCAAATTAAAAAGGACACAGAGTCCTATTAAACAATTTAAGAATTCACTCATTTCACTTTAAATCATGCAAAGAGATTCTTAAATAATATACAGCTACAATTCAAACTGCTGAATAAATTTACTTTTAACAGGAAGAATAAAAAAAGAAACATTGATTCACACCTGTATCAGAAATAATAAAATAATTTTTATATCAGATTAAAATAATTATGATTGAAAATGAATTAAGATTCATATTAATTAAGAATATTTGTGCATGCATATTTTTTTGAAATAAAAGAAAACTCAGGGTGATAAATTTAGCAATTTAAAGAGTATAATTTAACAGGTAAGCTTCATTCAAACTCAAGTGAACTTCATTCAAACTGGCAGAAAGTGAAAAAATAAAATTATCAATCAAATACAGAACAAGATCCAATATTAAATAAGGAAATATATTAAATACATATAATATTATAAAACAGCCTTAAAATTTCCATAAAAATATCATGTTTATCATAAATTTCTTATTCTTAAAATTTAATTTTTATAGTATGAGCAATTATTTATTCACACTGCATACTGACTAGATTTTTTTCAAATGAAAAAAAAAAAAAAAAAAAAAAACATTATCATATCACAGTTTAATGAGCACAGTTGTAATGTATAAATGAATTCTTTTAGCATATAAAGTTCAGTCAAAATATTGACTGATATTAAGGTAACAATTAGATTTAAAAAATATCCAGCAAATGAATTTTTAATTAGCATTGCAGAAATTTTCAGATACCAAGTACAGGAAATCATGAATTAAAAGACCTAAGAAAACGCCATGCAACAAGCATACTAATACAGGATTCTTAGGTACTGCCAATGCAATAAAAATTTTAAATGCTAATAAAACATATGTGCTGTAAGTCTTAATGATTAATTTGATGACTTTGAAGCAGAATGAAACAATGATTTCACATTTGATGAGTGCACTGTACTGATAGTTGTTAGACTTCCATTATTATTGGATACAGATTCACAGATTTGAGATTTCAACAATGGCAACCTTGTTCCCCTTATCTTAACATTTTTATACCTTATCCCTTTTAATCCTTATCCACCCCCACTACCAATCTGGATAAAATTACAACTGCCATAAATGGGAATTTGGGTAATGTATAGAAATATGTGTGCTACTGGGTTCACATTGAACATATGTGAATTACCATGCAAAAAAACAATGTATTTTGAACAGTCTGTAATTTGACCCACTTTTATCAGTTCATTTTTTTTAAGCAATGGTTTTTAAAATTGAATTAGCTTTGGATGCACTCAGTATAATATAACATAAAATTATATCTTATATGTTGTTGCCTTACTTGCTAATAAAGAATAAAATACTCTGCAATGTCTCAAAAATAATTACAAAACAAATAAAATAAATTCCAAATAATTCCAAAGTAAATGGTAGGTTCTTAAAAAATGAACAAAATAATATATCAATAAAGCATTCATAATTTCAGTTAAGTATTAATTTTAAATGCATGCATTAATAAAAAAAATGGCCTTAAATATGGTTTTAAAATTAAGAATGAGTATACTGATGAGAAAAAGTGAAATGTAACATTCGTCATTAAGTAGTCAATATTAATTGCAAAACATATAGAGATTAGCATTCAGTTTTATATACATTGTATTATGTGATGTATTCAAAGAAATGGAAAATAAAAAAATGAATTAATTAATATTTCTACTATATACAACATAACACAACTTATTTGGCACCAAATAGACAATACTTCTAAACTAAAAATATAAAATCAATGCAATGTTGAAATGCATTTTGCTAAAAGCATGTTCAGCAGATCTGAAATTTCATCCACAAATAAAAAAATTGACTAGCAACATAAATTAATAAAAGAAAAAAAAGTCATTAACATTCTCTATTTGAAAATACTAACAACTTCAACTTTAAAAGCAGACATATACGTTCATTCAAAATAAATTATTAAAATAGTAAATAATCACTAAATAAACTATGAATAAATCAGAAGTTTAACATCTCCATGAAAATTTTTTATTTGTAAATTTGAGAATGAAAGAAAAAGAAAAAAGAAATGAGTTAAACCTATACAACTGAATCTTGTTGACAATTGCAGGCACTGCAATAATAGAGATGAATAGATGAAAATGAGATAGTAAATAGTGTCTTAAGAAGCTGATGAGAAGGGAAATTAAAATGAAAAACAATGAAAGAGTTTGAAAGTGCAGAATAATTCAAGATTCAAGTAAGTTTAATGAGATTTTGACAAATTTTTGACAATTATGTATATAAACTTATTTTATGGTATAAAATTGATTTCTATAAGATAATTTTTTTAAAAAATTCATGAAAGCGAAAAAAAAGTTTACAAATACATTGAAAATATGTTCATCATAAAACAAATTCAAAATATATACATTACTGTTAATAAATATAACTATATAATATAAAATTGCATAATTTTTTAATTAGTTTAACATTAAAGTTTATAAACAGACATAAAATAAAACATAATGAGCCTCATATTTAAAAGGATTATATTCATTAATCAATCCAGCACCATATTGAATAAAATTATAAAATTAATTTATGCATTACATGATTAAGTATTGTAACTCTCACTTAAATAATAATAGCAATAAAAGGTCCATAATATATTTAAATATATAAAGTTACATATGCATCATAAATCTTAATTTTAACTCCTTAAATTATTTGTTTTCAAGCCTTTTTTTATTCATAAATAAATGTATATGTTTTGAGAATTAGAATCAGTAGTAAGCATTTACAAAAAAAGTTAGCATTCAGAACTTCATTTTTACAGTATCACTTCATTCAATAGCTGCACTTTCAAGCTTCCAAATGCATCACAGATGTTTTCTATGGAACATGTATTTAAAAATACATTTAAGTTCAAAATTTGATCCGGAGTAGAAATTTAATTTTTTCACTTTTACAAAATAACAAAATTTATCTTTCAACAACATTACAATTATAGAATCTACACAGTTTATAAATTGTTCCATGCAAACATTTAAGATTATTTTTTGGCAACACACAAGTAAATACTACCTACAAACATCAAGTCTTGCAAGATTTATACAAATATATTGAAACATTCATATAATATAAAGAATTTTTGTATTTAAATTGTCACTGCTTAGTCATCTGTAGTTCAATTTACAAGTTGGATTAGAACAGTATTTAGGAGAGGAGACTAACAAACACAGAGAAACCTATAAGAAATTTTGTAATCTCCAAATTTTCTATATAGAAAAAATAATATACTGCTTTAGTTTGAAATATGAACTTTCTGAGACATACATTGTCCAAATTAGCATACATTTTATTTTACCTTGTCAAAATATTAGAGATTATTTTGTATTATTTGATTACATTAAAAGAGTTTGAGGGTAAAGATAGATGTCCAAAAGATGCAAAGTTACAAACATATGCCCAATTGTCACAGTGAAGGTTATTAATAAGAAGATACTGTAGCCACATGGTACAAAACATTAGTCTCAAAGTAAAAGAATCATGCTAAAGGTGAAGCAATATATTTTCAATTCAGCAGTGTAATTTTGGAACATTTAGAAGAAAAGAGAAGGAAAAAAAAAACTTTCAATGAGTTTCAATATATGATAGCACAGTGTCATTCTGAAACACACTGAAAGGAAAAGAAACCCACATTTGTGCCTCTCATAAAAAAGTCTCCAGCAATCAATCCAACAACAATAAACATAAAAAATAATTTGTTACTAAACTACACATTACATAGGTGGTTTTTGAATAATTCTATTACAAGCATACCTAAAAGATAGAAACAACAACCTTCTTCCTTTGTTTCATTTACTCAACCATACCATACATCAATCCCTTCCAAGAACACTAGTAGATAATGTTAAATGAATATGTTAAATAATATCTAATGTTTCATTACCTTTAAACCTCCATTGCAAATTCCTTTGTTCTTTGTAAGTTCTTCAATGTCATTTTTATTTTTGGCAATGTTTGAAATTGTAATTGACAATTTGTTTCTTTTTGCTTTTGTAAATTCTTACAGCGCCAATTGGGTTCATTTTCCAAAGATGTAAATCTGAGCTACAGATGATTCTGAGTAATGTTAATTTAATAATAAATACCCTGCAGTTAAAACTCTAAAAACTCAAATAAATATATAAATGCAATAAAATGAACAAAAATATACAGAACTAAAGCATTTAATCCTCACTTTTCTAATATGCTTCCATAAATAACAAACACATATAAGCAAAAAAATATATATAAGAAACATTTATCTAATGTTCATGAAACAGCTAGAAATTGGATGCAAAGAACATATCTTGCAGGAAATCCGAGAATGAGTTATAAACTCCGTTGGTTAGCTGGATCGTAAAGAAGTGAGGACAATGTCATCAGAAGCAGGTGGAATTTTCCTGGCACAGGAACGCATTACAGCAATGAAACCACAGATAATTGTACTTAAGAAACCAAAAACCTACAAAAAAGATTTCAGTTTAACATACAATTAGTTATTATTTCTATAACAAAGTAGAGTATGATTTTAGAACTACATATGATTATTAAAATGCAAATAGATAGCTTTCAAGCAAAATTGGAAATAGAAATTAAGTTATAACATTACACATGAAAAATATCACTGGCTTCAAGTCAATCAACTCTTTATCAATGTAATAACATGTGACAATTACATTTCAATAATTGAATTACAGAGATAGCTTACATGTAATAAATTACAGATATCAATTCTTAATTGCAAATAAGCCACACAATTTGCCAATTAATCAAAGTTTCATAACCTATTATCTACTAGACCATTTTGAAAAATGCATTTTTGCTTTACTTCTTTATGAGTTTGTAGTCTAATTGAAAGTCCTAAATTTCAACTTCACATTTTTAAATTAGTTTGAAAAATTTAAATGCATAAAAAAAATTTTGGAAAATGAAGAATAGATTTAAACTAATCTAATCTCAATGAATTTTTAACAAGTGTCATAAATAATTATTGATGAAACACATCTAAGTAATACAAATATATAAAAAGTTATTTTATTAAGTATACTATGCATGAAGCATTTTTAAAAAAATAAAGTGAAATGATGCTATAAACTTGAATTCCACATGAAAATATCTGTATTTGATTGTAATACTATTTAATCTAATCTTAAATCATATATTACATGTTAAATGAAATACAAAAATCATGTAGAAAAAAAACATGCAATAATTTCTCTGTTAAATAAATATTTTGCAACAAATAATTATACTTTTGGCTATAAAAAGTACTCACAGCTGATAAAGAAAGCTGCACCTTTGACCACTCTGTAATAGGAGGTTCGTGAGTGTGAATCATGTGCTCAGCATGTAGAAGCATGACAGAAGAAAATAGGAGAAGAGCACATAAACTCCCATGCAGAGCAGCATCCTAAAAGGGTATGATTTAACATTAATTTGAGTAAATTAATAAAGGTTTAGTTATTAGGGTTAGAAAAATCAGAATTCCAATTTAGCACAAGGAAATGTAAAATTACCTATTACTAAAATAGCCACAAATTGTGGTACATTTTACTCCTGGAAATATTGCATTGCATAAACCAAAATTTAAACTAATGTAAAGTAGATATCTTTATAGATTACAAATTTTGTACAGTTTGGTTCTCTACCTCTGCATTTTAAATATTTTTTAATATGAAAACACTAATTGTTTATAACATTTAATTACTTACAAATTATTTTTTAGTTATGATTTTGAAACATTGGTCTTTTAATAAATATGACATTAATACTACTACACACAAAAATATACATTTGCATATCATCAGATGGTTTTGTGCATTTAGTCCAGCCAGAAAAAAAAAAAAATAATTTCTAACATTACTTAACATACAGCTTAATGGAATTCATATGGCATGAAGTTCTCATGAGTAAATTTAGTTAATTTTCTTAATTATATAAAATAGTTGCTTTCAATTCTAGCAATAGCATATATTGCACAAATCATATCTTGCCTGCTGACAAACCATCTGTAAATAAGTGCAAAAGCTTTAAAATCAAACTAGATAGTTTATTAAAAATGATAATGATATATTTTCCTTTATAGCTGTTTTTAAGTAAGAAGAATGGATCATTTTAGAAATGACAAAGTGATAAACTTTATCCCAGAAAAAGAATACTTTTAAAGGCTTGCATTCTAGTGTTACTTGATCTGATAAACTATGAAGCAAAATACCCAATTTCTAACATTCTGAGAGCTAATTCAAAGATTTCAAAAAAACAGCAAATCATATATATCTTTTAAATTATAAATAGACAATCATATATCATATATTATATTTGCCAGGCACATATATAAATATTAAATTTGCATACAAAAAAGGAAAAAAAGAATGTATCTTTCTTATTCCTTATAATAAAATTTCAAAGCTTGTTTTGCTATGCTAATGAAGCAAAAGTGAAACAAATATAAAATATATAGAATGTAGATTCCAAGGAAATGCTTAGTCAGCTTTTAGAACAACTTGCTATGAAACAGTAAAGGAAGACCCAAACTAGATCATGTATATATAATTTATAAAATATTAATATTGAATAAAAACCAAGAAACACTTACAATAGCATTCCAATAAAGAGGGAAACTTTCAATGACAGCAGTCACTGTGAGGATGAAGAATGCAAGGGTGATGAGAATAGCAAGAACTGTAACAAAAATATGAGCACGAACACATGATGCAAATGGCATGTCCAAAACATCAGCATTTTTGTTTCCAGCACTGGCAACACAGGCTAAACTTATAATTGTACAAATCTGTTAAAAGTAACAAAGAACATTTCTAATAATTTCAGAATGCAGGTATACAAAAAAAAAGTAAAAGATGCTTGAAGCTAATAATAAATACATAAATGAAGAAACAATTAAAAATAAAACATAATAAAAAATCTTTATATATACACTGGTGTGCAAAACTTAAGCAACAGGTATGTTTTTTGCCATAACTTCACGAGAAATCATCCGAGAGACATGAAATTCAGAAATGAGATACAGCATTTTGTTCTGAAAGAATGACGAAAGCATAGTTGCGCAGAAATGAATACAATGCATACAGTATGGAATCAAACAAAAAAGGCTTTATTGAACTCATAGTATCGTTACACATGATTGTCTATCCAAGAGGAAGAACAGCAAGCAGATGTTCCTTAGTATGGGATATGCCCTCCCCTTACTGCAATGTTTGCTTCGCACCATCTCCCCATACTCAGCACCAGATTGTTCAACAGTTCTTGAGGTAAGAGTGCCCATTCCTCAATCAGCATCTGTTTAAGTTGTCGGGTGTTCCCAGGAGGATGTAATCGTGCCGCAAGGCGTCTCCTCAAAGCATCCCACACATGTTCTATCGGATTTAAATCAGGGGAGCACGCCGGACAATCCATTCGAGTGATATCTTCACTTTCCAGGAGCTCCTCAACAGCATGAGTCCTGTGTGGCCGTACATTGTCATCCATAAAAACAAAGTCTGATCCAATGGCACCTCGGAACAGACGCACATGGGGAAGGATCTTCTCCTGACAATAGCGATCTCCAGTTACAGAACCTCTGTCGAAAACGTGGAGCTCAGTCCGCCCGTTCATCATAATGCCTCCCCAGATGACAACTCCAGGACCACCGAAACAGCCTCTTTCCGTGATGTTACTGGGATGAAACCATGTCCCGACCTCTCTCCAAATCAACTGGCGTTGGGAATCGCTTGTGGCACTAAAACGACTCTCATCTATAAAGAGGACACGACTCCATTGATGAGATGTCCAGTTTTTGTGCTCCCTGCACCACTCTAAACGGTGCCGCCGGCGGGAAACTGTCAAAGGGATGCAGCGTTCAGGACGGCGGGCGAATAGGCCATCTTAGTAGTGTTGCCACATGAAAGAAGTTTTCTAAAAAATATCTCTGCCCATGGAGGTAATGCTTGAACCTGGTTGCAAACTTTAGATGAATAAAACTTTCTGAATATACCAGATTTATTATAATTTCAACACACAGCAATATTTTTTTATGCATAATTATTTAATTAAACTTAAATAAAATATAAAATTTCATGTAGTTTTAATAATATATCCACATATTTAAGTAAACTATGGGTTGGTTGTAGTCCACAGAGTTGATTTTTCTCACATATTTGGATTTTTATCTCACAAAAAAATTTTTCAATAAATTTTCAATTTTAGGAAACTAATTAGTACCCATCTAAAATTATGTAGTGCAATTTGTTATGTGGATATTATATTAATAGTATAGTTAATATTCTTGAGTTTCAAGAATGTGCCCGAATTTAGAGAATGACCCATATAAGTATAAACATATTAAAAACAAGAATTCATTCTTTTAAAAATTTAAAATATCAAATACTTTTTAGTTCATACTACCAACTCAATAGTGGTTTGTTCTTTGCTTTGCTAATTGCTTTAAAATAAAATTGGTAAAAGAGATTCAATTTAATAAATTAAATTTTATCAAACATACTGATAATGATATATGGTATTTTAACAATAAAGAGAATGTTTTGCTGTATCTAGTTACGGGAATGCAACTCTACTAATAGTAAAAACGGATGTGCTTGTGTCAATGCTTGTTGACTCTTGATAGGTTCTATTACATCCAAAACTACAAAATTTGGCACAAATATACTTAGGAAGGCGGAAATGTACAACTTTACAGCAACTTTTTAAAATTCAACTACTTAAAAACTGAGCCTTTTTTTTTCTTTCATTATAATTCCAGAAAATGCTACAGCATTAAAACAATTTTTACACTATCTTAAAAATTTGAAAAATTATCTCTTTATTAATATCAATTTAATAATCATGCAGATTTTTTATGAATGCAGGTGATTTTTTAAAAATATTTTCACCTAATTTTAAACAATAGATTATATAGTTGAAATTTAATCCATTTCCATTATTCCATCAAATATTTATTCTCTCATTCTTGAAAGAAAGGAAGGAGTCTGTTTAATTTCTGCATAATAATAAAAAAATAGAAGATAAATGAACCAAACAATTATGTTTTTAGGTATCATGATGTCATGGAATTTGGCCCTATTAGAATGATTTATATGCACAATGAGCAGAAAAAATATTAGTTTATTAACCTAAGAGAGCTTTAACTTTTGTCAAATATAATACTTAAAAATATTTTCTAAAGAAAACAAGAATATTAAGTTATGAATAAGAGGTTTAATTGAAAGTTAACAGAATTAAAATTCTTGGCAAGCCAGTTGTGAAAATAAAAGTCATTAAAATTCAGGTATTCAGCATATAGTTTCAGTTATTTCATGACAGCCAATGATAGAACAATACAATTTTATTAAAATAATTCTACATTATGTTGTACCCCAGAAAGTTATTTAATGGAATAACATAACAGTTCCCTTCAATTTATGTTATAAAGAAATCTTTCCAAATAAATATAAACCACAATTAGATATAAACATATTTGTACCTTACACATAATTAAATATAAACCACAATTTGATTTTATCTAAACAAATACTTAATTGTGATGACATGGATAGATGAATTATTAGCATTATTATTTAGAATGAAGTCTATTTAATCTCTACCTTTGACTGCAACCTAACGTTTTAATTTATTGCTTGCCAGAATTTCCCATTCTAGCTTCAGCACTGGCTCTGCTAATTTCAATCAATAATCAGATTATTGTCAAATCCCAAATAAAGTCCCATAAGTTTGATAAAATAGAAGAATTTTTTTCCCCTTTTGAAATAGTTTACTATTGCAAAGAATGTGTTGTTTCTTATCAAGGAGAAAAATTTCAATGCAGTATTTGGAAACTTTTACTATTAAAAAAAAAAAAAAAAAAAAAAAACCTAAGGCATGCATTTGCTATAACAAAATTAAAATTTGTTTGTGGAAACATTTTTGGACATTTCTCTCATATTTTTATGTATCTTTATATAGATTTAATTTGATAAAAACTTTAAATAATTTCATGCTTAGAAAAATCCTACTTTTTTGAGAATAATTTTAAAAGAATACAAATCTTCACTGAATTCTTCTTTAGCTATGTTAGAATAAACAAATAAATGTATTGAAAGAGTAATATATATGAATGTAAGAAAAGAAGAGAAAACAAAGTTTGTTTTTTCTTGAGCAAAAACTGAAATCCCTTATTATAATGATAAAAATTTATTTTTATTTTGAAAACAATAATCATATTTAAAGGTCAGAAAATCTGATGGATCTCATGCCTTGATTTTAATTGCTAAATCTAATATTTGAAATAAAATCAAAGTGAATCAATTATTTCAAGCATTAATATAAAATATTACTGAAATTAAATTGATCAACTATTTTTAGAATGGTACGTACCAACAAAGCAAGTCTTAAAATGCCTTCTCCGCTACTGAAATAGCTATTATGCCACTCTAATATGATAGCAAATTGTATGGGCTGCTCACTACTGACAGAACTAGGTGTTCTTCTGATGTTTCCATCGACACCCGATACACATCCTTGATCACTTAATTCCTCAAGTTCATCTAATGAAACATTTCTAAGTGTAGATTCTTCAACGAAATGTCTAAATCCACTTTTATTGTAACGCGATATGTTATCACTTAAACTATCGTCTTTCTCACTTTCTAATGAAAGTGATTGGTTAAAAACGTTCATTTCATTTCCTTCCATTTAAATTATTTTTAATCTGTATATGTAGAGTAATAGAAAATATTTTATGGAACTAAATCTGTTCACTTATAGCTATTCCACCCATAATTAAACGGCAAATCATAAAACCACCGAGCAACAAGTAAACAAATAATCTTGCAACTGTAGTACTTTCACTTTTAATCAAGTTAATTTTCTCGATTTCATTCAAATAGATGAAAATTTAAGTATTAAAATAAGCGTTATAAATTATAAATAAATTACTGTTAGTTAGATACAAACATGCATTATAATCAACATTATATAACTAGTTTCGTTTTATCATTTTAAATTAATAAATTCTGTGCCTGTAGCAGCATATAAACAACTCAATATATTGATACTCCCATGGTGATTTATTTATTTCGGAAATGTGTATTCTTGGTTTCGGTATTGGACAAACTTAAATTTTAAAACGTATAACTATATTAATATTTAAAAAAAATTATGTCAGAAAAGGATTACGCGCCTTTGAGCACTTATTGTGTTCGAGCATTAAATGACAAACTATATGAAAAGCGTAAAACCGCTGCATTAGAAATTGAAAAGTAAGTTTGACGTAAATTTTTAACAATATTCATATATACCGTATGACAATTCTGAGCGTTTTATTTACATTTATAGAATGGTGAAGGATTTCCAAAGAGTTGGTGAAACGGGTGAAATAAGAAAACTGCTCAAAGTATTAGGACAAGATTTTACTTTATCTCAAAATGTCAATAGCCGTAAAGGTGGACTTATTGGTTTGGCAGCTATGTCTGTAGCTCTAGGAAAGGTATTTAAGGATTTTTAAAATCATTTTTTTTTCAGAGACAATAATTCTATGCATTGTGCTTATTTCTTTTTTTCGTTTAAATGTAGTAATTTTATAATACTTTAGGTGATCTTAAATTTGTATTGTTAGATCATGGATACATTTTACAAATTTATGCCTTTAATTTAATTATAGTTAATACTTCATAATATTTATCTTTATATAAAATATGTAAATGGAGTTTTTTATTTATTTTATAGATAAATAAAAATTTACAGAATTAAATAATTAAATTTTAATAAAATTTACAAACGGAGATCTTATTTTTTTATATTTAACCTTTTTTTATATGGCACATTGAGCATAGATATTGCATATAATTTGATAAAGTTTCGTCGTTGTGTTTTATTTTGTTAGTGATCAAAATAATCATAATTGTCATGGTGTCTGCACTTTCATATTTTTTTTAAATAAACGAGGATTTAAGAAGTACAATCTTTAAAATGATCAATTTAAGGGTTTTTTTTCCCAAAATAACAGAAAAATATTTTTGAATAAGCTTCTTGAATTCTAAATTTTAAACTCATCTTCCTTAATATTATAAGCCTGAGAAAGAATTAATGGTTGGTTATTATCTTGTAATACTTTATTGAATTGCTGTTTATAAATATCTTCATATGTATATATGTTAGCTGCTTTCGTTAACTTGCTGTTTCTTAGGGGAAATGGCCAGTTTTACTTGCAATTAAATTTCTTATGAATAATTTAATTTTCATGATTCCTCTAAGAAAGTATTTTTAAGCATTAAATTATGAGACATCAAAATGTAATTTTAATACCCTAATATCTATTCTGCTTATTATATATCATAGTGAAATCAAATCCCATGACATCATAATATAATAAAAAACATTTCTTATGAAGTAATCTAACTTTTCTTGTACTATAATTGCACTTTTTTTTACTCCTCATTTATTCAGTAGAAATGTTGATTGTATTTCATGTCAAATAAATTGATTGAAGGTAACTTTGTATTCATGATTCCGCCAATCTATCTAACATAAAAGTTATATTATTTTAATTGTCTTACTTAAGTTTTTTTTATGGTGTATATGAAAATTTCTGATGGAGATTGTCCTCTAACATTCCAGTCCATATGTTTTTAAAAATGTAAATATCTGTTTAATATACCTTCTAAATTTTGCAATATTGTAGCTTCACTTTTTTTCTTATTTGTCTTACAATCTATGCAGCTATTAAATGGAATCGTCTTTTGTTAGCTTTCAACAATGGAAGAAAATCACACAATTCAGCATTTAATGAAACTATGAAAATGGTTTGAATTTCAGTGTAACTATGTAATCTATTGTTGGAAATTAGAATTTTTTTTAAATCCCAAAATTTAGAAAAATGATTTAAACAACTTTTAAATTGCCATCATAATTTTTTCTTTAATTTTAAAGCAATGTAAATTTTGTTTTTGCAATATTTTGGGAATTTATTACAATTACATGCCAAAATTAAGCAAAATTTTGAATTTAAATTTTAATTAAAAATATTTTAAAAATTGCTTTAAGGGTGACATTCCTACTTTCCAAGGTATATATATATGTTCCACATTTGGTAACCATAGATCAAACAGTCTGGCCTGTAGAGAACCAACACATGCACATTCATCTTTATTTTTAATATGTATGCATATATATATTCAAAATGACTAAAATTGTAATAAAAATATATGTGTTTTTCTTTTTTTCCAAAGTTTTAAAACATTTGCCTTGTCTTTAGTAGTTAGGATTTGTAGAATTTAAAACAATACTTAATTTAAACATATGTAGATGCTTTGGAAATATGTGAGTATGGAACACAAAATTTTTCACAGATTTTGTATTCAGTTGTGTAATGTAATGTTAATCACAATAACTATCCATATATAACGCCCACAGATATTGCTAAGTATTTTACAAATTATTTGGTTATGATATTTGCTTAGTAATATTTACGATTGTTTTAAAACAATATTCGTTTAATTAAAGAATTCTAGAAATATTTATATTGTCTGCTTAAGATAGTTTGCTTTTTATTTATTTTTAGAAAAAAAAGTGCATTGCCTTTAATTTTTCTTGTTTTTAAATTCTTTATATTATTATGTGTATTTTTTTATTGATAGAAAAATTGAAATTTTCTTTCAAAATAAAATTTTTCTTTGTAACACTGCTAGCTTCTTTTTTTTCTTTTTGCTTATTACTTACTCCCTTGTCTTATAATTCTTGCAACTCATTTTACAATTTTTTTTTTTTACCTTTGATAGTCTTAATTTTATATGGATTTTGTGATGAACATTATGTAGAAATATAGTATTTTTAAAATTTTTATTAGTAGCTTAAATATAGGTGAAGCTTATTTTTGTTGAATGATTTAATTTTAAGAAAGAAGAAAAAGAAATCATATCACCTTCTATAGGAAAAAACTTAAATGATTATCTTTTATGCTAAAATATGAACTATTTGACACTGATAAACAAACCTGGTGTTCAAGAATGATTATTTTTATGATAATCAAACATTCATTCATTTATATTTCCTGCTAATTCAATTGAATTTTTTATATGGTGTGTGTTTAATTTTATATATGTAATTAATTAACTTTTACCAAAATTGATGAATTTCAGTTATTCTGTACTTCTAATGATTATTATTGAAGGGCAGAGTCTGACTAAGGCAGGGCATACAGGGCAGTTGTCCCGGGCACTCACATCAGAGGGGCCCCCAAATTGAATAGAAAGTTTATTTTACATTTCCTTCTTTAATGAGCTTTTTTTACTTTATAGCTATTTTAGGTTCTAGTCAATTCTCTTGTTATATATCTATAATGAAGTGAAAAATTTAAATACTTCCATAAAGTTTGGTTCTTTATTACTGAAGTAGTGAAGTGTAGGGGGTGGGGCAAAGAAGTTTTTTCCCCGAACCCCAACTAGGCTAAATCGGACCCTGTTGAAAGGATCTTAAATTTATCTATAAATCATAAAAGCTGATGATTAATTTGAAGTATTGTAATTATACACTGAGGCAAAAGAAGAAAAAAATCATGGGATAATAGTAAAAGTAATGTGTATAAAAGTAAAGTAATAGGTATATTTAAAAAAAGTAATGGGTATATTCAGATAGTAGTATTATTACATATAAAATATATAAATAAAATATATAAAATTTGCCATATTCGCTCGGCTTTCAATTATATTCAAATAATTTATGTTAAAAGGTTCCTGATGTGATTATGGTCACATGATGAGAATTAAAAAAATTTGAACTTGGAATGGCATTTGGAACTAGACACCTGGAACATTCCTTTTTGAAAAACATAGGGAATTTAACATTCCATGATCCACTGTATCAAGAGTTTGCCAAGAAAAATCTAATTCCAAGCATAACCTTCCACTATGGACAATACAGTGGTTGACTGCCTGCATTTAATGACCAAGACCAGCGACATATGCATAGAATTAACATTGTGAACAGACAAGCAATACTACATAAAATAATTACAGGTATCAATGTAGGATATATGACAGACTCACAAGTTTGAAGTGAAATTTATTTTTAATGGACTATAGCAGCAGAAGACCGAATCAAGAGCCTTTATTAATAGTATGACATTTCCTGCAGTGCCTGTTCCAGGCTCATAACTATATTGATAGGACCTTAGAGGACTGGAAAACTGTGTCTTGCTCGGATGAGTTGCGATTTCATTTGGTAAGACCTGATGGTAGAATCTGAGTGTGGTACACAGCCCATGAAGCCATGGACCCAAGTTGTCAACAAGGTACTGCACAAGCTGGTAGTGGCTCCATAATGGTGTGAGCTATTTTTGCATTGAATGGACAGAGTCTTCTGATCCAATTGAACTGATCATTGACTGATAATGCTTATATTCAGATACTTGGAGACCACTTGTAGCAATTCATGGACTTCATGTACCCAAACAATGATGAAATATTTTTGAGTAACAATGGACTATGTTACTATGCCACAACTGTTTGCATTTGTTTTGTAGAACTTTCTGGATAACTCAAGCAAAGGATTTAGCCACCTAGATCACCAGACATGAATACCATAGACTGTTCATAGGACATAATTGAGAAGTTAGCTTGTGTATAAAATCCTGCACTGGCAACACTTTCACAGTCATCGACATTTGTAGCGGCAGCATGACTCAATATCTCTGCAAGGGACTTCCAACCACTTGTATCTGTGCCACATTGCTCCACTTCACTGGATAAAAGGGTATCCCATTATTTTTGTCACCTTAATATTTAAGTACGGAAAAGTCCTTTAAAAAAAACAAATACTCATGAAATTTATCAAATGTTGTGACATAGGCAGATTTTATAGAAATATTTCATTTTATTTTTTATGAGGTTAACATTTGAACTTGTTTTTAATTGTGATTTTTTTGAATTACAGGATACATCTCTCTTTGTAGATGATCTTGTGCAGCCTGTTCTTTCATGTTTCAATGACCAAGACACTAGAGTTCGCTATTATGCATGTGAAACTCTGTACAATATTATTAAAGTGGCAAGAGGATCTGTGTTGCCATTTTTCCCAGAAATATTTGATGCTCTTAGTAGGGTAAATTAGAAATTCCTTATCTCATAAGTTGAAATTGATAAGAAATATGGCAAGAAACTGATTATATATGCATAATTTTGTTTTGTGTAGTTATCAGCTGATCCTGATCAGAATGTGAAAAATGGTTCTGAATTAGTAGATAGACTGTTGAAAGTAAGTTCTCTATATATAGTGCTTTTTTTTATATATCTGATTGAAAATTTTGTTTTTACTTATTGATTTAGACATCCAGATTCTTTTTCTTTTTTTTTTTCCATTTAATTGCATCACATGTTGCAGTAAATTTTACTATTAAATTCATGCAGAATTTTTGAGAATTAATAATATAATTATAATTTAATGATTTGTGTATTATTTTATATCAGATAATCTTTTTAATAGACATATAAAATATGTATAATGGCTTATTTGTATGCACACATCCAAAGTTAGTTGAAAAATCGGGAAATTAAGTAAAACTTATGAAATTTTTGAATTTAAGTAAACCAATTAATAAAGGAGAAAATTTAGCTCTTTAAGGTTTATACTTTCTAATAATTCTAAAAAAATGTTTAAGGTTTTTTAATAATAAATTTATGCAACAAATGTTTGAGTTTCAAGGACATTGTAAATGGGTCTTTAATATAATTATAAAATCATATTCTTGATCCTGATATTAGGGTCATTCAATTAATATTGAGCCAGTGACTGTTATGAGTGTTTTATAAAGGATTTTATTAGCAAACAGTGACAAATTTAGGCATTTTGCAGTCCTAATCAGACAACTTTATGAGGTTGCTGTTTTTTTTTTTTAAAAATAGTTTAATTTCTTATAAATATTGATACAAATTTAATCTGTATTTTAATTATTTACTTAGCTAAAAAAATGTATTTTAATATTTTTTTTGAAAATTTATTTACATAGATTTATTATTGCATAATATCTACATTTGTTCTGAATTTTCATACAAAGGACTGTGATAATTACTATCTATCAATTTTAGTTTTTATAAAGACTGTAATAAAAAAGTGAATGTAATTAAAGTAACAGAAACTTGAGCAGGTACATTTGACCAAGAATTATTATCTTAATATTTAATAATTCATAGAATTTTTTTTTCAAATTTATTTATTTGTTAAATGAATAAAATTTTGCTATGAAATACTTGCAACCTCTTCTCACCCATAGGCCTTGTAAAAAACCCATTATTGGTAGTAAATTGTTATAAAATCAATTATTAACCATATGAGAAAAAAACTGTACAGGATTTTTGACAGATTTTATTTATAGTTATCTGGCATCTGATGATTATTTTATCCAAACTCATTGTGTTTCTTGCAAGTTTAAAAAGACTAACCATATTTAGTCTGAGGAAGTGGGAAAAAAAATACACTAGAACACTGCTCTCCTTTTAATGTGCATGCATAAAATTTTATGTCAACATTATTGTTCTCCAGTAGAATTATTCACAACTGAGTGATTAAAGTCAGATGTATTCACTCCCCTGCGATAATTTAAAAAAATCCTTTGGCATTTTACAAGAATGGTATTGTTCCTTTAGTGTCTTTTTGGGATAAATGCCTTAATAATTACTCTGCAAATATTGAGCTACAGTAAATATTTAATGTTTTGTGTACTTTTAACAATCTTCATAACTATATTTATCCATTGCTTTCTCTCAAAAAATATTTTTATTTTAATGTAGTTATACTGAATTGTTTTTAAAGTAAAATCTAATTACCATAACTTCATAATTTTGTAATTCTTGAAATATTATTTAGGATATTGTTGCTGAAAGTTCTTCTTTTGACCTACCAGCATTTATTCCATTATTGAGAGAAAGAATATGTTCCAAGAATCCTTTTACAAGACAATTTATTATCTCATGGGTATGCTTTTTATATTTTTATGATTCATTAATTTTAAAAATTACATAATACATTTCTTACTATTAAATTTATAAATATGAACTATGAAAGGTAATAGATTTAAAAATAAGAAATGTATATTATATAATGTAATGTAATGGTATATAATGTATATAACTTAAAAATTCATAAAAATATGAATTTCTATGAAAAAAATAAAAACAGAATTTCAAATTAACAAAATCTTGAAATTTTTAAATATATATTACTTAAGAAATATATGAAGTTTGACATGATAGATTGCTACCATTTCTTTAACTTTTCCCTTCATTTAAGAATTTTTGAAGCATTATTCATATATGCATAAAGATATATATATATATATATATATATATATATAGGCACATTTATTATTAAAAAATCAATAGAAAAATTTCAGGGAAATAATCTGGCAGACGACTTGAGAATACTCTTTTTCAATCTTATTATCATTGTACTTTTTATTTGAATGTAAATTTTTTTACCTTATTTTGAAATATTGTACCTACGATATTAAAAATTTATTCACGTCTATCTTTTTTAGTTACCAAAAATTTCAATTTTACTTATAAATAAAATGCATTATTAATGTGAAATTTAATGTCATTTAATTAAAGAATTTTGGTTATTAATAATTGTTTTTAAATCTAAAATCAGAAAAATTATTTCTATATTTATTTTAATCTGATGTATTTCTAAAATTTATTTAGAATTTAGTATATTATATATCAATATTAACACACTTTCGATATCAATAAATGAAATGAAACACTGAATTCATTTCATTCAGATGGCTTCAGCTTGAATTTATTTGACAAAAGAATTTAAATATTCAGAAGCATAACTTAGTGTCATTCTGCTTTCATATGAAATGTACTTTTTGCTTGCTGAAAGAGTTACAATATTATACATTAAAATAACTTGAAGTTCTTTTAATGTATTCTAAATTCTTTTCATTTCGTGTATTTTACTAAAGAAATATTTTATTAAGCTAAATTTCGTGTATTTTATTAAATGTAGCTATTGTATTGTCATTTAGATTGCTATTAAAAATGGCATTTTTATTATATAAAATTTTATACTTAAGGTTTTTTTTAAAGGTATCTTCATTGGATTCTGTTGCTGATATCAATATGATCGTTTTCTTACCTGAAATTCTTGATGGTCTTTTCGTTATTTTAGGTGATCCACTTGCAGAAATCAGAAAAATGTAAGCTTGAATGTCCAAAACCTTATGCTTTTTTATCTATTTACCTATATTTTACAATATTTACTTTTGCTTATTTGAATTAATATAAGAAATAATCGCTTTTTTTATTTATATTATTTTAAATGGTTAATGCATTAATTTAAATAAATGTGGTTTTTTAATTGGTTAAAATATATTATGCAATCAAAACTCGCATAATATTTTTGGCATAATTTGATTACATCTTTTTTTTAGGTGTGAATCTGTTCTTGGAGAATTTTTACGAAGCATCATTGAAAATCCAAAACGAGTTAACTTTAATGATATGGTAAACATCTTGACTATACATGCAAATTCTACAGGTATATTATTAATTATTTATTAATATATAATTGTTTTGCAACATTTTTACAATTATTATAATTAGGTATTTCATATAAGTTGATTTCACATTGTTATTGTATATTAATAAATTCTTTAATTTTAGAGTTTTTCTATTTCATTTGACTTATTTGTGTATTAAATTACTTATTGACCTAAAAGACCTATTAATATTTTATTAATATTTTATAATTATATTAATATTTTATTTAAATGAATTATGAGTTCTGTATTTCTTATACAAACATACAAGAATAAGCCTGTAGACACTTAAAAAGTTAACTGTAAATTTAAATATTTGATATCTTAATAATCTAAATGTTCAGAAATATTCAATGCTTTCAAATTTTGATTTAATTTTCAGTGCATAATTTTTTATAATGCTCAAACTCATTATTCCAAACTTTATATTTTGTGAAGAATTTTGTTCTTTGCTGATTAGATTCAATCAAAATATGTTTAGAATCTGTAGTCATATAACTGTTAGCTTATTTATTAAAGAAAAAAAATTGAAGCATTTAATACTTTAATTTTGTTGAAATAGTATTTGCTCATGTATTTTTTTCATTTTAAGTTCATTTAAAAAATTAATACTGAAATTTTTTTTTTATAAATGATAACAAAATACTTGTGCAAAAAAATTTAACGGACTAGAACTGTGAGTTATTGTTATTATGTTTTTCTGCCATTGTTTTAAAAAATGAAGCAATAAAATTACATTTTTATTTTTAAGTAAGCTCTAAAATATTACTATTTCCACAGTAACTAAATATGTGATTGCACAAATGATTCATGTTTTTTTTTAAAATGTATTTAAGCTCATTTCAAGATTTTTGCTCCAGTGTATTTAAATATAATATTAGGATTGAAAAAAATGAATTAATTTGTTAAATTTATTTTGAAATTTTTAACAATTAAATTTAAAATTGTATTTTTATATTTTGCTTAGAAGAATTGGTGCAATTCACTGCTCTTACCTGGTTAAAAGAATTCGTGGAACTTGCTGGGTGTTCACTTTTGCCATATGCATCTGGAATACTCACAGCTGTGCTGCCAAATTTAGCTCAGGATACAGAAAGTCGAAGAAGTATCCTTTGATTTGTTTGAAATTTTTAGTTTTTATTAATACAATCAGTTATGAATTTTTTTGCCTAAATTTAAATAAGTCATTGTTTTCTATTCCATGCTTGAAGAAACTTTTTTGATTAACAGGATAAACTTTGAGTTTTCCTATTTTCATTTTATTTAATTAGTTTTTGTTAAGATGAAATTTATCGTTAAGTTATAAATCATTTTCAGATTATTTTCAAATATATTCCTAATCTTAAGTCTATTTTTCTAGTTTTTTTCAAAAAGGAATAAATTGTGCGACTCTAGAGGAGATTAGATCTTATATATCCCCTTTCTTTTACAAAGCTGCGAAATTTTGTTTTAATATTTTAATAGAAAAATAAACATGCTTTAATTTTTAATACTTTTGAAAATGGAATTACTTTTTTTTATTTGCACTTTCAAAAATATTTTATGAATATGAAACATTTGACCTGATCTTTTCTAATTTAGTAAGACTACAATTTTTTTTCTCTGTGTTATTGTTGAATTACAGATGGAATGTTAGATGTATTGCAAAAAAGTTAGTTGCAGGCATTTTTAATGCTCAGTTTTTAAAATTTTTTAATGAGAAAAATTTTGATTGTTTCTCAGAATTGAAAATTACTTATTAAGGTAATTAGCTATCGGATGAGTAAATGTACATACAATTTGTTCATTTTTTTTAAATATATTATTTACATTTTTTTCTTCACATTTCTGATGCATTTACCATGCACATATTCTGATGCATTTACCTTCTTTTAGGTCTTATTTGTGTATTAGGTCTTACATTCTTTTATTGTAAGCACTTAACTAAAGAACATAATTCATTGTCTTCAATTATCACATTAATTTTTTTAAAAAATATCTTCTACATTGAGTATGAGCATACTGTGTGTTTATCTGGAAATTGTTCTCTTTAATATTAAAAGCCATGTTAAAGTTTTAATGTATAGGAATGTAATTATCTTAAATGCTTTGAAATAAAGTTTCTGTGTGTAATACAAAATTTTTAAATATAACATTGAAAATCTATTAATAATACTGTTAAAATATAAAAAAAAATGTATTTTATCACATGTAATTGTAAAAAGGGGGGGGGGAGAGAGTTGGCAGACTGATTTAAAAAAATAAGTTTTTTCAATAAAATGTTACACTCTTGAAATTTCTTTAATTTCATTGTTTTTGAAAATTCACAATCCTTAGCTTTCAGAAGATATTATTGAGACAGCCAAGACAGTAAACAATGCCCTCATGAAACTAGTTGTGCAGCAAAAACAGCAGCTGACTTGCGAAAGTGCTGAAGACTCTTCCGAAAAAGTAGAAGCTCCCCTGATGGATCAGCTTGACAATCAGCTGGATTTAAAATCTCTAGTCATGGTGTTGACTCGGCAAATCAAGTTCGATTCCATTCAAACACGAATAGCTGTACTTAAATGGATACATCATTTGCTCCTCCAAATTCCTGATAAAGTAAGTGGTTTAATTGAATGAGTTTTAATATTTATTAGCAGTGTTTTCTAAAAAAAAGTTTATATACAATTTGAAGAACTGTTTTATAAATAAAATGGTACATTAAAATTTAATTACTTTTGAAGAAACAGGATCTTATCTATTATAGGAAATGGTAAAATTTTATTTTTGAAATCAAGAGACTGTGCACAATGTCAAATAATATAATTATTAGCAATTCTAAACAATTAATTGGTATTAAGCATTCTCTCTTTGAATTTCTGCTCTTGATTTTTCAATTATACATGATACAAGTTAACAATATGATACAATAAAATGAAAGTATAGTGACAAAAAAAAATTGATCAAAAGCAAAATTTAATGGATGTAGTGGGTTAAAGATGAATGTTTCTCACTTCTAACCAACTTTTTTTTTTCAAAATTTCATTATTATAAGCTTTAGAAAAATTTGCTACTTAAATTTATTGCTACATTAATTTCATTTATAATTAAAATATAATTTTAATGATAGAACATTGATATATTCACTATGTAATTGTTTATACAAAGTATTTTTACACTTTTTAAACCATCTTGTATTTACTATTTATTGAATTAGTTTAGTGAATTCTAGTGATAAATTTAATAGTTTGCTCATAATTTAAATATATAATATTCTGCTTCATTGAATTGATATTTTAATTTGAAAATATAAAGCATATAATAAGGGACTAAAAAATATATAAAGTGTGTTTATTATTTTATTGCATCTGCTAAAAGTTTATAAAGCTTCTTTATTTTATCTGTATACATCTAAAGTACAAAAAGAAAACAAACATTTGGTGGGAGGCTTATAAATGAATCCGATATATTCTAATTTTTTCTGTTTTATTATGATATCTTTCTGCACATGGTACTTTTATTTTAGATATATGAGATGTAAGTGTTTCAAAGGTTAAATTCTGGGAGTAATTTTTATGCATTCACTTTTCATTATCAAACTGTCAAGGCTAATGGAAATTATTTTTATTTTATACAAAGGTTTAGATTCTTGTATGTAGTTATGGTAAAAAAATTGTCCTAATTATAATTCTTTCTTCTGTAACAGTTCTTTATGTATGTGGAAGATATATTTCCAGTGCTTTTACAAGCTCTTTCTGATTCATCTGATGAGGTAGTTGTGTATTTTCTTATTTTCTTAAAAAATTTTAAATGTCACTGTCTTTAACCACTTAACTGTTTTTTTTTTTTTTTTTTTTTTTTACTGTCTAATAAGATGTCACCTTCTATTTTGGGAGCATTTTCTTATTTTTATTCAAATGGAAATCCATTGAATACTTGACTTGTTTATGTATTTGAAGTAATTTTAATATTAAATTATAATTGTTATGAATGATTTATTTTTTGCTTACAACTATCAAAATTCGATAAATCAATACATGTATGGCATTTGGGCAAAACAGTTAACCAGTTAAAATGTTTATTTAAATATTTTTTGAATTTATAAACAAACAAACAAAACATAAAAAGTAATATATATTTGTTTTCAAAAACGTTTTTACCTTCCTCTTTGAGAAAACTGACTTTTAAGAGTATAATTAAACTTTTAGAATGAAATATTTCAGCTATGTTTATTCTTCAATAGTTTGTTTTTAGTTGTACTCTAATAATGTTTCTCATTATCACACTAAAATTTGATTGAAAGATATTTGTGCTGAAAAGTCTGCTATTTTAAATAAATGCACTTGTATAAAATGTTTTACTAATGATAAAGTCATTATTTTTATCATCTATGATTCAATAAGACTTATCCTCTTAATCCTTATAACCAATATTTATCTTTATAATCAATTATTTTTCCTTATAGTTTAATAATTTCAGAAAATATTTTTGAGAATTTAGTCAGTTGTAAATTTTAATTTTATGTTTATTTTAATTAACTTTGTATATAATATTAATTAAAAAGACTTGCATTAGTTTTTAGATTATATTGCTCTTAGTTAAATTAGCTAAAGTTATTATTTCTTAATATTTTCTGTAATAACTAAAAGTTTTATATCTCTCTGTATAAAAAATTTATTTATTCATTATTTTTTAAAAATTAATTTTTTTTCAGGTTGTACTTTTAGACTTAGAAGTTTTAGCTGAAATATCCAAGTCACCTGCTGGATTGAAACACCATTCTAGTCTTGAGAGTGTGCCAGCTGCCAATTTTATTAAGGACATAAAATTGAAACCGCCTTCAGATATGAATAGTTATTTTACCAGTTTTATGGTATCGCTTCTGTATATGTTCAACTCAAATAGTCAGCTGTTTGAAATTAAATGTCCTTTCATTATTAGGTAATTTTAAATATTTTCCCTTCATGCTACTAAACAATAACTGTTGGAATAAAAATGCTGATAAAATTTTACTTTATAGAATATTGACAACAATTGGTTATTGTCAATAGGAATCATGATATAATGAAAGAAAAGGTAGTCTTAATAAAGATTTATAGATATTACAATGTATATGATACACCTTTTTTGTAGTTTTTGAAGTATTGATTTTTTATAATTGATAATATCACAAAAAGAAAGATAAAATATTCACAAAGAAAAAAGTTTCTGGGCAAAGCTGTCCTTGAAATAATAATAACTAATCGTAATTTATGCTTATGAAAATAAATTTCTGTTGGATTAATTAAAGATTATTTATAGCTTTATTTCTTAAATATAAATCGTTGTTTACCATTTTCATACACCATGCGTGCAAGGATACCCCACATGTTCTCTAAGGGGTTGAGATCTGGACTTTTGTCCGGAAAATCCATAAAACCTTTATTATTTTCAGTTAGCCAAGCAATAGCTGAAGCAGACTTGTGCACTGACGCATTATCTTGTAGCAAAATCAAATTTGATCCATAAGTTCATCTTTTAATGGAACAAAATTGTTTGCCAGTATATCTTGATAGTCAAAAGAGTTCATATTACCTTTAGTGAACACAATATCAGTCTTACCTCTAGCACTGACACCTGCCCAAACCATGACGGATCCACCCCCTTGAACTCGCTTTGAAAAATGCGTAGCATCCTGTCTCGTATCATGATAATACTTTCTTAAACCATCAGGTCCATATAGGTTAAATTTCTTTTCATTCGGGAATACTATTTTTCGCCACAAGTTGGGTTTTAAAACATTAGATGTTGCAAAGTTCAATCTTGCTGCAATATGACGTTTTTCAAGTCTGGGTTTACTTTTGAATTTTGCATATTTGATGTTTTCCGTATTACTCAGAATATTTCTAACTGTTCTAGCCGTAACTGGAAGCTTAAGTGTAGATTTTATTGCTGCAGAATGTGCATTGTCTTTAACAGCCATCCTTATAACACTTCTTTTCATTCTGGTTGACAGTTTTGATGGCCTTCCTCCTCTATTTTTTGTACCAAACCATATCTGCATTGAAAATGATGAACCACAGTTTTAGACCTCTTGATTTTGCTAGCAATTTGCCTTTCACTCATTCCGCTTTTGTGAAATGCTACGATTTTCCCTTTTTCAATTTCAGTCAGTAATTTTCCTCTACCCATAGTCTCAGTTGCTTCAACACTCAAAGAAATGATTAGAAAGTGTTTCTTTTCAGTCTCGCAACTGTCCCGCACAAAATCGTGCAAAAGTTACGTCATCTCATTATCAAACAATCACTCTTTAAAACTGGTCTCAAAGTTTTTTCCATTTCATTACATTACACATTTTTCCTTTATAGCTACAATAAACGTATTTTAAATTCTAAATTCATTTTTTTTATTTATTACATTTTATATATAAGTGTAAATATAAATTACAAAAAAGATATTGCATTTTTGAATGCCAAAAAAAAAAAGTTCAATGGTGGTCTCAAAGTATTTTCCACCACTGTATTAATAGATGTTTTTGTGTATAGATATTATTTACTTTTTGCATTTTCTATATGAAAATTTTATTTAACATAGCATTAAGTGGTGATTCATTAGCTTAGAAACTAACATTATTGCAAAAAAAAAAAAAAATCTTTATTGAATGCTATTTAAATTTTTTTTAAAAAACCTTAATCAGAATAGCTCAATATTTTTAATTGTGATCTAATTTTGATTTGAAAGAGTTCCTAGCATAACTTTTTTTTATGAGTGATTTTTAATTTTAAAAAAAAGTCAAAAATGTTCACTAAACTTTGAGAACAAAAAAAAAATGACTTAAGAAATAAAAGACTAAGTTTTTAAAACAATATCTTGTAGAACCGCTGCCCTAATGAATGAATTGTTGCTGATAGAAATAAATATTTTGTATTCTTCTTAAACAGAAGAGTTTATTAATTTGCATTATAAAATTGTTTGTGGTCATTAAAGAATTATTGAATCAAATTTTTAACTGGCATTTTGCATAATTGTATTTCTTTAATCCTTCGTTTTATTATAAAAATTATTAAATTTTGACTTTTCTCAACAATTTATCAATAAAATTATATCCTATTTAAAAAAAGTTAAGGTCAAATTATATTAATAATGCATATTTTGAAAATAAGGAAAGAAAATACATGTAAATCTTTGCAGAATCAGTGTTTACTAGTGCTTTTTAGATTCAGTTTAGAAGAAATGAAAAGCACTGTTGCTTAACAAATAAACATCTCCATGTCTTGTTCACTTTAAATATCTTACTTGATTTATTCATTATACGATTCATTACTATTCAACAAAATATGAGCATCCCTTTCTTTTTATTACCGTTAATCGGTTAATATCTTTAAATTAATTCTGAAATATAAATTCATATAATACATGTAAAGGAAATGAAAGAATTTTTCTTTGTGCATACATAGTACAAAGAAACTATTTAACAGAACATTCAACATTAACTATTTAACATTTAATGCGTATAGGAATTGGATATACTGTAGAGACCAATTTGAGGTGTAACTGTTTTTGCTAGAAATCTTAAGCATATATTATTTGCTCTGAGATGTTTTTCTTTTCCACATTATTTGATCTTGATTACCCCCAGTGTATTTATGCATATTCCTTTCTTTTAGGCAGCTGTGCATTTTGTTAAATGCTGAAGACATTTATCGTACTTTGTCCGAGATTCTAGTCATTTATAATGATGCCCGGTTCTCCTGTCAGATGGTTCATACCTTGAATAATATATTGCTTACATCAACAGAGCTTTTTGATCTTAGAAATCAGTTGAAGGATTTAAAAACTGAGGTATGTATGTATTTTTATTTTTCCTTCATATAGGCTTGGAGTTGGGATCTTCAATAATGTTATTTAATCTTTTAAAATTTCACTATATTGCTTATGAAGTGAGATGTGTTTAATTGTGTATCTCCCTTTGGCATCTTTTAGAACAAATCATTAAGGTTACCAAATTTGCCATTTTAGGGAATGGAAATGAAATACATACACAGAACCTTTTTCCTCCCTATCTTTTAGTTAAGTAATTAACTGAAATTGTAAATAATATGTTAGTGAGTTTCTGATTTTGGAAAATATTTTCCCAAGTATTATTTTTATATTCTTTTTAAAATAAAAAGTTAAAAAAAAATCGAGAATATTATTTAGTTATCCCTAACATTTACAATTTTAGAAATGCATTGTTAACATCAATATTATTTTCAACAATACTATTTATTATTTTATTAATTTTAACAATATTTTCATTCTTTCTCCAAAAAAAATTTGTTTTAGATTGCTAAGCTTGTAAGAAAAGTGTTTGCTTATTAATTTTTTTAAATTAATACCCAAGTTATTTTTATTTAAACTTTACAATACACATATACAATTAAAAAAAAAATTATTTCATTTGGCTCGTGGATAAATTTTGTTGCTTTTTTTTTAAATTATGCTTCCATGTCTATTTTAGAATAAAAATCTTTTGAAATTTTTTGCTTCACAATATTAGTATTCCAACATTTAATTTTCGGCATCATTTATAGGAAGGAAATAACAAAATATGTACTATTGTTGTTCATAGTTTCTTTCATTACATTAAAAATTTATTTATTATTTTAAAAGTTATTTAATTTTATAGTGAATTATATTGCTTTCTCTCTCTCTCTCTTTATACTTCTAAAAAAGTGAATGATTTGGATTGTCAAAACTTAAGTTAAAATTTATTATATTTTATAAAGGCTTATTAAATAAATCCATTCTTCGAATTTCAGAATAGCTGGTCATTATTTGCCTGTCTCTACAGATCCTGGTGTCATAGTCCGGTGGCTACTGTCTCCCTGTGTTTATTGGCTCAAACGTACAAACATGCCTGTGATTTATTACAAACTTTGTATCCTTTTTCCCCCTTTGAAAGATAAAATATCCTAAAATAAGTACATATTATCAAATACAATCTTTGTGTTGGGGATGATTTAATAGTTTCTAGAAATTTATCGATTTTTTTTAAATTTAATTATCATTATCTATTTCTTTTCTCCTCTGGAAGAGAGAAACAAAGTTTGCAAAATAAGTAACATGTAAAATTTAGTGCATTTTCAATGAATTCAATGTTGTTGAAATGCTCCAAGTAAAATATCTCAATATAATTGAAGCCATTTCATTAATTTGGAAATAAAATAATTTCATCAATCCTTTTTTTTAATATAGAACTTTGGATATTTTTTATTTGATGATTTGTGTATGTATATTGATATTATACAGTTCAATTGAAGAATAACTATAGAATCGTTGCCCTTTTGTTTATTCATTAATATGTAAATGGAACAAAAAAGAAGAAAAACTTTATTAAGCAGAAAACTATCTCAAAATGTATGTGGACATGTTTATATTAATTCTACTGACTGAATCAAGTAGAAATATTGAATTATTCATAACTGAATTTCAAATTTCTACTTCAGATTTTAAGTCTAAGTATAGAAATAATAGTAAGTGGAATAGTCTGAATGCATAACATAGTAAGCAAATTCTAAAATATTTGCCATGTGTATACTGGCAATCATTTATCAAATATGTTACAACCGAATTAAAGTATGTGAATTAATTAAAAAATTGACAAGCTCGAACGAATTTACAAATATCAGGTAAAAGTGGGTTTCAGTTCTTCAAATCGTGCAAAACGTGCATAAACAAAGGTAAGCCACCTTTAAGGAAATATAATATCAGGAGGGTTTTCTTTTCTTTTTTTCCCTGTGGAATGTAGATTTTTTTAAGGCTAATTATGGAATGTGTATTAAAACAACTCAAATACAAACAAACAAACAAAAAAAAAACATTTTTTTTTTTTTTTTTTTTTTTGGAAGTGCCAAAATGATTCACTTGTATACTTTTCTATGTGAACATTTGAAAATGGGCATGATTAAGTATAATCTTTCATGTGCTCTTTCATATTTGTGATTAAATTTTACTTGCCTTTATTATACTGCACTATGTGGGGAAAGTTATGAGGAAATCTCAAACGGTTTCAGATAGTGATTTTTTTCCCCTCTTTTTTGAGCAAGGAAGATTTAAAAACAAATAAATGAAAGAAAAACCTTTTGAAAAGAATTTTATCCTTTTCTATGCTTATAATTTTCTCTTACAAATTTTATATTAAAAATTCCGTATTATTTTTTATTTCATGTCTGCATTCCATTCATAATTTTTAAACTTAAAGTTACTCATTCATTTAAATTCAGATATCAATTTAAAATCAGTTAGCTTGTAAAAAGGGATTACAGTTTTACCTTAATAGCAGTATAGTGGTGACATTGAAGTCACTGTTGACTTTTTGACAGAAATTGACAAATTAGTGCAGCTTATAGAATCTCCTATTTTTACATGTAAGTTACATATAAGATTTCTTATTCAACATTATAATTACTTATGCTAATATACATTCATTATAGAAGAGAAAGTATTTTTTACCAGCTTCAATTACAAGTATTGCATTATTATTCAAATTAAATTTATTATGTTGAGATTTTTTCTGTTTAATTACTTGTGTTTGATTAAAAAGAATTATTTAATTTTAAAATTAGAGCTTTCTTGATGAAGTGAATATTTTCTTAAACTTATTATTTAAAATAAATAAATAAAAGTTAAAATAAATAATTAAATAAAATATTATTTGTCAGTGAATATCTGAATTGATATTTTTTTAATGTTGGGCCTAAAAGTATTTGACATTTTTAAGATGAAAAATTACTTTATTTATTGTATTATTTTAAAACTTGTATGGTAAAGTAATGAAAATTTCTGATATGAAAAATGTATTAGTGATTAAAAAAAGTAATAAAATGGGTTCAATCGGCCATTATAAATCTATATAGTCTGCCTGCTGATTTCTAAAGTACACCATGATTATTTGATGCCTTCTGAGTTTTTGATATGATTTATATTTAGATAAATTATTTTCCATAGGTGGAATGCTCTAATATACTTCAATTTGAATTTTTCTCTTATCAGTTATAAATTGTTTTAGTTGTTTAGTTAATAACAGTTTTATATCTGTTTGCTTGAATTTCATTACATATTTTTTCTAAAACGTAATTCTTATTTCTCTGTGTTTTCATATCATTTCTTTTGAAGTTTCAGTTATTTCTTATAATTTTTCAAAAATAGTGTTTTAATTTTCTTAATATTATTATTCTTCGAATAACTATATAGAATATCATAAGATAAATATAAAATATTTTGAAATTTGGAATTGATGGGATCGTCTTATCTGAGTAAGGTACATTTAATCAAGTTTAATTTTTAAATGCCCTTCTTGCCTTTATAGCTTGCAACATTGTATTTTAATACATTGCTAGAGAGCATACAGTTAAATGATATGCATAATTACTTGAATATACCTCATTAAAATGTGTTTTATACCAGTTTTTCATAAATATTTCTCTTGTAGTCAAACCTTTCAGAAGTGAATTTAAAATCTTTTTAACAGATTTGAGGCTGCAGCTTTTGGATCCTCAACAAAATCCATATTTGGTGAAGAGCTTATATGGTTTGTTGATGCTTCTTCCTCAAAGTGATGCATTCCATACATTAAGACATAGATTGGCTTGTGTGCCAAATGTTCAACTCATGCCACCTCAGAAAACAAAGTAATTTTATTTTCATAATTATTTCTTAGCATCTTATTAGTTGATTTATGTAAGATGTTCTAATCATTGCTAATATTTATTTTTAGCATTTTTTTTTTACAAATAGGTATATTAAAAATTACTAGGATATTATTTTTATATAATGATAAGCAGTAGCAGTATAGGCCTCTGCTTGCAGCAATTGGAACTTCCAATCTGGGTAGGGCTGTGTGTCAAATATTACTTGACATCAGGAACTGTTATAGTATGGATGCTACAGTTATGTTAATTTTATTTCCTTGATGACTTGAAAAATCTTGATAGTTACATTATGATGCCACTCAGCTCACTGTTATGTCAAGATTGCCATTCATTATTTCTGTAAAACAATTATGTTCTGTTGCTTTTTGGTTGCTCTACAATAGTAATCCTAAACTTTTTTTATGCATTTATAATTATTTAAATTTAGAATCATTTTGTAATTGTATACTGCAAAGAGAGGAAAAGGAATTGAAAGATTTGGATTTTTGTTTTAGTAGGCAATAGAGATTTTAATATGGGATTTTAATTTAACAATTGAAAGAAGTTTACTATAAAATTTGAATTTACTTTGTATAAAATGACATTTCAAAAAGTTATGTGATTATATTAATATTTTTTTCAATCTTCTAATGACAAAAATGTTAGAAACTCCTCTTTACGAAATTGAATAATCAGTATAAGCTGCTTTTTCATGTGAGTTTGAATTCAAATAATAAGAAAAATTGTAAAAAAGTCTCATAATGCTTTGGTAAAACAAGCAGCTTTTTTATGTTTAACTTTGTATTGACATTTTCTCTAAGTAATTTCTAAATTTCTTTTCTATTTATATTACAGGGCAACTATGGGAAATAGTTGTTTTAGTTTTCAAATAGATAAATATTTCAGTAATCTTGTGTAGCAAATCCAACCCCTTTTGTTAGAAAAGTTAATGTTATTTCTCCAAAATTATTTAAGATTTTATGTTTTCAATATGCCAAGTTTTGTGATCCCTTTATCTAAGTTGTAACTACATGAGAATTGAACCATCAAAATCTGAAGAACAAACAGACACCAAATGATAACAAAACAAGAAAATACTCTTTTGAATAAAATGTCTTGTCTATTATTACAAAGATCATTTCATTGTAGTCTCATCCCAGTTTTGTCTATCATATTTTCCAACAGCTATGTAAATTAGATGAAAACTATTATGATTTATTTAAATATAGTGAAAAATTATGGATGGCTATGTACAAAAAACTGCAAGAATACCCTCTTCCTGACTCCTCACTTCTTGCAGTATTGGTAGTGAAAGAATTGTTAGCATAATTTTTTTAAACTGAAATCTTGCTTCAGCATGATTACAAAACATTGGAAATGCTGCTCATAACAAAAATGACGATGGCAGTTATAATATTATATTGAGCAAAGATGATTATAAAAAAGCAAAACTGCTTGCTATTTAATGAAAATAAAAGTGTAAACGTTTAGCAAATAGTGTTGATTTGACCAATAAAATCATGTTGTGTGATTTATTTTTGAAATAAAATTATTTCACATCTATATATAGTCAATAATAAATGTCAGTTAAATAATTTTGAATATTGTTTGAAAATATTTAATTAGTTAAATTTTTTCGTAAAAATCTATTCTTGAATAATGGATATCTCCAAATTATATGTAATATATTGGTAAGTATTACTGATGACTGAGTAACCAATGTTGGAGAGTATGTTTATTGATCAAATATTTTAGCTCCACTGCAATTCATTTTAGAGCCATCATGAACTAAAACCCTCACTAGGATTTCAAGAATCTTCTATTCTTTATTAATCCGAAAATTATATGAAAATTGCATATTGTTTTACACCTATCTGTTAAAAAAATTATAAAAGTTAGATAAGCATTAATATTTTGCATATTTGTTTCAGGCCCAAGGATGAGCGGAAACCTCCATCATTCATCAATTATGATGAACTTTTAAAACACTTTAAAGAAGTTCAAGATCGAAGACAGAAAGAAAAAAAGAATCTACTTTGGAAATGACGATTGTAAATAATATATATTTTAATTGTAATCAAAGCCAATATTTATCTAATGTAAAAAGTTTTATCATCTTTGTAATGAATTCATAAGCAATTTCTTTTAGTGCTTTTGAATATTTTAAATTATAATCCACTTATTATAATTCTCAATCATTTGTCCAGTATGTCTATATTTTATAGTATAATTAATATTAATCAAATTTATCATTTTATTGTTATTCTTTCATATATTCTATTTTTATATGTTTTAGTGATTTATTATTTCGAAACTGAAACTGTCTATTTTTATGTATTAATTCATTTATTTGTGTGATGTTTGCATACATAAAATGTTTTCAGCTCAGGTGTATTATTTTACAATTATTGTTAAAATAAATCAATTGTAACTCAAGGGCTTCTCAGTTTTCTTTTAGTGCAGTAATGCTTCAAAGTTTTGTTTTTTGCCAGAATTGAGGAAAAGTGCACAGAATCCTAAATTAAATTCTAAATTTGCATATTAAGGAGTTACTCAGAAACAAAAGCTAAAAAAGCACTGTTTCAATAAAAATAAGTAATAAAATATATTTTTTATGTATTGGTACATCTCTACGGATAATAAAAAGGAATATGTGTATTGGCGCTTTACAACCCGTTTGGCTTAGAGCTATCAAATTTGGCACACTTATACCTTGGAGAGTACAGGTGACTGTGCATAACAAAGTATTTTTTAAATTTTGATTAGTGTTTTAATTAATTAAAAATTAAGCCAAATTTTGCCATTTTTTACAATAATTCCAAAAAATAATATTTCTTGAAAATCAATTTTCAACATTTAAAAAAAGAAATTTAATGGTACCAATATAATATTGTTATTTTTTTTAATTGTGGCATTTTTTTTATTTCCCCCCTAATTTCTAATAATATTTTTGCCTTAAAATTCAAACCGTTTCCATTGTTTCATCCAATATATAATCCCAGGATTTGCTTCTGAATTCTGTTTAATATCTGTGTAATTTGTAAAACAAATTTAAAAAAACGAAGTTACAATATTGCAAAATTTAGAAGATAGATGAGCAGACTATTTACCTTTTTAATATCGCTATGATGCTATGTGACTAATCGCATTACAAAAAATAGAATTTAAGACAATTAAAATAAATTGTTTTAATGTCAAACGACTTAATGGGATCATGTGCATAAAGTTATATCTCATTTAAATAAAATGAAATAAAACCAATATCCGTAATATCCGATTAGTATTATAATAAAAATCTGTCATAAAAGAGAATCAGTTATGTTAGTGTCATTCATCTTACTACTCGGTGTTTTACCTTTTTCTTATAAAATTGATGCACAATAGGCTTTTAATTTTGTTGGTAGATTACATTCTTCACTAGACTTTAGACTCTTTCCGAAATTTATAACTCTTTTCAAGTAAATCAAGAGCTTCTTCAAGTTTCTGAAGCTATTGAGAAAGCTTTGAGAATTTTTTATTGCCAGCTTCTCTCATTTTCTGATGTATCGATTTCTATTATGGTGTATGTATCTCTATATACTCATCAGCTATCCATTCTTTAAGTTGAACCGATCATTAATAGTATTATTATCAACCTTTAGATATAATTGACAATCCAGATTAAAAACTGCTTTTTGTCGAATGAATGACGCAATCAATTTCTGAAGTTGCCTCCTCCTCATTTTGAAACATATTGGAATTATTTTCTTTTTATTTCTTTTGTTTGTTTCCATTTATAAGTTGCAATATTATTTACTATCATTGCTATTATTCAATAATATTATCTACTTAACATTATCTTATTAATTACATGACAACATAGAATATATTTTAAACAATATTCGAAGCTGAAAGAAAAAAATAAAGAATCAAATCTAATTCATATAAGACAAAATATAACTATATATAAACCATCGTAAATAAGTTTGAGAAAACAATATCCTAAATTTTATCTATTAATCTTCTGACTAACAGTCAGTTTTGCTTTGTTCTTAGAATATATTCTGAATGTTTTTGTGCATTAAATAACAATTTATTGTGCTGTTTTATATATTTAAACCCTAAAGAATTAAAGAAAGAAATCCTCAAAATTAATAACCTACATAGCTACCCTAAAATCCAGATTTTAGGGTAGCTAGGTTATCTTAGGTTAATTTCTTTATTATTTTGAAATAAAAATTGCCATTTGTGAAAATAGAGTAGAACGCAGTTCGCAACAGAATCATCATTTTGTTCCCCTTCTTTTTGCTTCTCCTCTTTATAAGAGTTGTATTACATTATCTGATATTTTAGAAATGTTACTATCCATTATATAGAATTTTTTACGTACATTATTATTATTCCACTGGCTGAATATATGTTTTAAAAGAGATATCTTTTTTAAATAATTCTTCACTTGAATATCTTCATAGAAGAGAATATCTCCATAAACGAACAAAACTGGTATGTTTCAACTATGGTGTAACAACGAAGGTAAGTATGAATAACAATAGCATAGCGAACGGGAAGAAAAGGGTGATGTCCGGGGGCCATCCAAGCCAAACAGTGAATTATATCATTTTTTTAAAAAGAAATAGGACTGATCGAAAAGATAGCGCCATGCCCTGGCGTATTTACACTGGTGTGCAAAACTTAAGCAACAATGCAAATTTTAAGCAGATAGCCATGAAATTGCAGAAAAGGAGTTCTTGCGATCAGTACAATGAACACGTAATTCAAGAGAAAGGTCATGCGTATGCAAATATCAGGAACAAAACGTCACAGGCGACGTGAGCGTACGCAAAACACGTGCGGAAGGCGCGCGCAGCTCAACACTACAATAAAAGGAAGGACGGAGACGCAATTAAAGACATTCGCTGCAAGTGCACGTGAGTTAATTCGTGAAATATGGCTAGCAGAAATCACCTGGACGATTTCACACGTGGAAGAATGATCGGAAAGCTGGAGGACGGGCGTAGTGTGACCAGTGTAGCTGAAGAGTTCAGAATCAACAAAAGTGTCGCTTCGCGCATTTGGAAAGCCTTCCAAACCACAGGTACAGCTGTGAGAATGGTTGGTGGTGGCCGCCCCAGGAAAACAACTGCAGTGGATGACCGATATATCGTCCTGCAGGCGAAAAGAACCCGAAACCAGTCAGCAGGCGCCATTGCTCAGCAACTGTGTGCAGCAACGGGGGCGACAAGTGTCGCATTTTACTGTGTCCAGACGCCTTCACAAAGGTGGCCTATTCGCCCGCCGTCCTGAATGCTGCATCCCTTTGACAGTTTCCCGCCGGCGGCACCGTTTAGAGTGGTGCAGGGAGCACAAAAACTGGACATCTCAGAAATGGAGTCGTGTCCTCTTTACAGATGAGAGTCGTTTTAGTGCCACAAGCGATTCCCAACGCCAGTTAATTTGGAGAGAGGTCAGGGACACGGTTTCATCCCAGTAACATCACGAAAAGAGACCGTTTCGGTGGTCCTGGAGTTGTCGTCTGGGGAGGCATTATGATGAACGGACGGACTGAGCTCCACGTTTTCGACAGAGGTTCTGTAACTGGAGATCGCTATTGTCAGGAGGTGATCCTTCCCCATGTGCGTCTGTTCCGAGGTGCCATTGGATCAGACTTCGTTTTTATGGATGACAATGCACGGCCACACAGGACTCATGCTGTTGAGGAGCTCCTAGAAAGTGTAGATATCACTCGAATGGATTGTCCGGCGTGCTCCCCTGATTTAAATCCAATAGAACATGTGTGGGATGCTTTGGGGATACGCCTTGCGGCATGATTACATCCTCCTAGGAACACCCGACAACTTAAACAGATGCTGATTGAGGAATGGGCACTCTTACCTCAAGAACTGTTGGACAATCTGGTGCTGAGTATGGGGAGACGGTGCGAAGCAACCATTGCAGTAAGGGGAGGGCATATCCCATACTAAGGAATAACTGCTTGCTGTTCTTCCTCTTGGACAGACAATCATGTGTAACGATACTATGAGTTCAATAAAGCCTTTTTTTGTTTGATTCCATACTGTATGCATTGTATTCATTTCTGCGCAACTATGCTTTCGTCATTCTTTCAGAACAAAATGCTGTATCTCATTTCTGAATTTCATGTCTCTCACATGATTTCTCGTGAAGTTATGGCAAACGACATACCTGTTGCTTAAGTTTTGCACACCAGTGTATTAAACCATTTGTAACGATTGTAGATGGTAGAAAAATTCTATTCCGGGCACCTTCAATTCTCTCTAGAAAAATGCGCTTATGTCACTTTATACTCATTACACCACAACACTTATACTCATTACACCATCGTGTTTCAATAAGCAATGAATTTTCTTGTCGTTACATTGTGTTAAATCTGCATTCCAAACTGCACATTCATAGCAGACTAAAATATCCCCTTATATCGTGGAGATAATGATATTGTGCTAATAAAAAATATATATATTAGAAATAAATTCTTTTGTCTTTGAACTCTTTGAACATAACTACAGTTCTTAAAGGCACCTTTCCTACTAAATAAAGCTTCTCTTCAGAAGTGCAATCAGATCTAATTTTTAATCCAGTGCGAGCTATTCTATCCGGTATCCACCTTCGTTCATCAGTTCTTTAAACATGGAAAGAAAGGTGGAATATATATATATATATATATCGACCCATTAGCAAAAGATTCTTGTATCTTGAAGATATCTTGTTGTTGAGTATTTTGTGCCAATAGGAAAAGTTTCGTGGCCTGACTAATTACAATTACTGCTCCAAAGCTTTCAATGTATGACATTTTTAATTTCACCAATTGGTTGCTTGGAATTTACACTTTTGGTCATGCTGCACAAAACTGTTAAAAGAGTGAATTTTTTTAGATTGATATACTGATAACTCTTAGAGTTCGTCTTTTATTTTTATTAAGATGGTTGAGAAAGTAAAACAAATGAGAAATTGAAGACGTTGAAAGTCTGATGCAAATTTCTTGAGATGAAGAATTAATCTTCTATTTTTTTATTCATTTATTTCAGTATTTAAGAAGACTTTTAGCATGAATTCATCCAAAGTGGGTATTGACTTACGGATATAAGATGGGGTCAAAATTAAGTTTTAGGATGTAACAGAAATATATTTCATAAACCATTGTATGTTATATGCAATACGCGATTAATGATACTCTGAACGACGAACAATATTGTAAAAATATCACAACCCTATTATTGGACATTTTGTATTAATATTGAGTAAACAGAAAGGGGGGATGAAGTCTGCATTCTGATACCTCATGCTATACAAGTGGTGAAGATGAATGAGCCATCACTTCATTTTCAGGACCAGATTAAGCTCTATAGCTGTCCTGAGGCAAGTCTAGAACCCTCATCCGTTTCTCCTCCTAAAGTTCTGAAATCAGAATTCATTCATTTATTTTAATTTAACTCTGAAAATAACAATTTTCTCCTTAAAATAATTTGGAGGCATTGGGTTTCCTCGGTATTTGCCTATTTTTCTCTTTCTTCTATTTAATTATTCGTCCTTGTTCATTTTCCGCATTTTCATATGATATCGCAGTTTGAAAATGTTACTTTCAGTAAAAGAGCAGAAGTTGAAATATCAGAAAATAAAGCAATAAAAAGGATTTTGAAAGTTATGAAGTTGTGATGTGATGGATGCTTTCTAAAATCATAAGATGTTATATAATACTCCTAAACTATTTTCGTTACATCATATGAATCACCATTGATATATGGAAAGACAATTATCTATGGAGAATTTGTGAAACAATCTCCAATTTAATTATAGCTTTTCAACCCTATTTCCGATATTGTATGATATATGAATTTGTATACTATTCTGAAAGTTGAAGTTGTGAAAGTTGAAAGTGAAGTTGAAAGTCATGAAGATATCGTGTTAATATGTTAACATACAGTTCTATGGAAAATAAACATTTCAATCTGGAGCAGCTATCTCCCTGAAAATGTACAAATTAAAGTTCATATAATCTTCAGGTTCTTTTAAGCATTTTAAATCTGCTTAAACCAATCGTAGCTCGTATTCCTCAGAAATTTCAAGTTGTAGAATGAATCATTGATATATTGCCTTCCAGTTTTTTTTTTATTTCGATCTGTAAAAAGTCACTTTGCATCAATTTTATTCATAATTTTTTATTAAGATGTATTTAGATGTCTAATATGATTTATCGATTATAAACAATTCAGATTCTTTAATATGCCTAATCGATTATAATCGATCGATCTTTCCCATGCATCAAATGAAGTGAAATAAAAATACTGTTTGTTTGTGTGTCAGTTTTCGCTTCTGCTAGATGCGAATCTGGAGGGAGAGAGATCTTCTTAAGTTCTTTTCTATTTTTTTAAAGTTGCATTGTATTGATCACTGCATTTTGACAACGTAATATTTTTTGTTGTCAAGATCCGTCCAAAGATTTGCAATCAGTCCACCGGTTCATTTATTTGAGTATTAATATTTGCGATAATGGTGAGAATCAGAGCAGTAAATCTTACGCATCATATTTTCAGTGTATTGAAATCATGCTTATTTCGGAACAAGAGATAAAATTTTTATCTCTTACTACATTGTTCTATATTTGGGCAGTAAAGGTGTTTTACAAAATATTATTTGTGACTGACCAATATGTGCATTTTATTTCGCGGTGATCTGATGTGTGGTTTTACAATCTGTGCTAAATTTACAAGCATGTAGATCAACTGTATTTTACGATATTGTGAGTGTGTTACATCAAATGATGGAACCAGCTGTGGAAAGAGAATTTAGTGCCTTAGGGGGCTTATTTCAACATATTATATCTGATCTTAAGGTAAAAATATATATCTTTAATTCTGTACACTTCTTTTAAATTAAAGAAACAAAAAAAAATTCATTTTACTTTTTATACAACCTTTTTTTATATGCATTGCAATTATTATTTTAATTGCATCCTTGTGACATATGTACTTTTAATAAATGTAACATTTTTTGTTGTATTACAAATTTTAAAAATTCAGAAAATTTATATGTAATTAGAGAGCAATAATTATCCATTTCACTACACGGTATGGAAAAAAAAAATTCAGAATTTAATTCTTTAAATATTTAAATTTGAAGTTCAGAACATGTAATCAGTAACTTTTTTGTCATTTAATTGATGTTGGATGATTTCAAAATCAAATAAACTTAAATTTTTGCAATCTATATTTAATTTTAAATATTAAAAAAATGCTCATTATTTTTAAAACTGAAAAAAAAAAATAGCATTGAAATTGAACTAAGAATTAAATAGCCTTTTGGATTTCATGATTATATTCATTTTATTTCTGGTTTGAGTAATTTCAGATATTTTAAAATTTTATGATGTGTAAAGATAAGTTGAAGTAAATTGTTTTAAATCATTTATAAGATTGTGTTTTATGAGTATGTATTTTTTGTAACATGAATTAATATTTTGATAGTTTAATATACCTGATTTGCTTTTTTTTTTATCTAACTTCTGATTTAATTTAAAATTTTCATATGTTTAAAACATTATTAATAATAATTATTATTTTATTTTAGAATAGTGCACCAGTATGGGAAGATTTTCTCTTCAAAGCCAGCAAATTTCATGGCCAGTTAAGGTATGTTCAGTGGTTTTATAGTTCTAAAAATATGAAAAAGAAAAAAAAAAATTAATTTTTATCAAAATCTTTATTGTAAACTTGGAAACAAAAAAGAGAAAAAGAATGCTTTTGAAATGAGATTTAAAAATTGTTAAGGATTTTTTAATGTAGTAATATCAGAAAAAAAAATAATTCTGGATTGTAATTTTTTTTTGGGGGGGGGGAATTTAAATATGTAATTTTTTTAAAAATAGGATTCTTTGCATTTGATGCAGAAAGATATTGTTTATATGTCATTAATTGCATTTTATTTTGCAAACTTTTTTTTAAAAAAAATTGTATTGTATAAAAGATATATTTTAAAAATATATACACTTTTATTTGTTTATATTATGTTATTATATGTTGTTCATATTTTTAAAGTGAACTATTAAAAAAAATTTTATCCTCTCAGGGAGAAAAAAGATGGATTAAAAAATAAATTAAATATGCACTAATACTTAGATTTTTAATTTATTGCATAAAATAAGGTAAAGTGTTATTAAAATATAGCTTTATATAGAATTTTCTTGCAATGATGTTTGACAAAAATCTGTAGGAAAATCTTTTGTTTTCTCATTATTTTCTGAAATAGCATAAAAGTTCAATAATTGTATACTACTTATAGATTTATATTATATTGATGATTTTTGCATTCAAATTACTCCATTTAAATATATTGTAGAAGTTACAAATATCTTTATTTAAGTACTGAATGTGTTCTTGCTGTTATAAAAGTTTGGCAAAGAAGATACCAATACAAGTATTAAGCTTACTATCTCACTCATATTTCAAAATTGGGTCCTAAATGATATCTCTTATTGGTCATATCTGATGTCTCTTATTGGTCAATTTCCGTTTAAATGAATAACCGATTATAATGGATTCATTATATTTTGGTCTATCAACATGTGCCCAATCCTAAAACATCTTGTATTTTAGTAGTATAAAAGAAACTCTTCAACTATAAATTAAATCATCCAAGTGTACGTTGAAATGATGGATAATTTAATCTTTATATTAATAATTATTATATAATAATCAATTACAATAACATTAATCTTAATTAACTAGTAATTAGTTATATTAATGAATTTTTTTCCAAGTTAGTAACAAAATATTTGAAAATGTTGCAGGTCAACTATATTGGCTTCTACATCCTTTTTGGATTCTTTTCAAAAAATAGCCGATATGGCTACTAGCACTAGAGGTGAGTAATATGTTGAATATTTTTATTTAATCATGAAAGATCTTTTACATCAGCTAAAATATTAAACCTTGATTATCAGCTTGATATCATACTTTTGAAAATGTTATTTTGCAGTTTCATGTTCAAACTACCACTTTTAATAATGCATTTTTATTCAATAAATTTCTTCGGCATAATATATAATTTAATGAATAATTGC
This sequence comes from Argiope aurantia, assembly GCA_026543865.1. Classification (NCBI taxonomy): domain Eukaryota; kingdom Metazoa; phylum Arthropoda; class Arachnida; order Araneae; family Araneidae; genus Argiope; species Argiope aurantia. The sequence goes on from JAPMOR010042416.1 coordinate 288,557, forward strand.
TGTATTTATTTAAAGTTTAAATGTTTGTAAATATTTATATTAAAATTAATTTGAAAAAAAAACTATAATTTGTCTTTTTATTTTTTTTCTTTGTAAAAGTAATGAAAATATGCAGTATCAACTGCAGAATTTTCTTGTTTCTGAAAATGATAATAATAATAATAAACAACATTTGAACATAATAATAGTTAAATCAGTGGTTTAAATTTCAGCAGTCGTGGCATATTTCATAATTAAAGGCTATAAATAAGCTAAAGCCATTTCAGTTTAAAAGTAAAAATAAAGATGTGGAATAATCTTGAAACTAATAATTTTATGAGGAGAAAGAAAGTTATAGCAGCCTTTCAAACTGCCTTTCTAGCAGATTGTCAGAAATTCAAAACCCAGTTCTCTAAAATATTTGTTGTGTGTATGCATTTAATCCATCTTGTAAAGGTCCTCCTGTAACTATGATGTGAAAATCTGAAAAGAAAAGAGGGGAAACCTTTATTATTAGCATACCATGGCTTGAAATTATGAAACCTGAAAAGAAATATCTTTTATGTGGCACAAAACAAGATTGTAATCTAATTAAACTAAAGTAAGCTTCAGATTAGAAATAAAGCAAGTAAATTATAAAATTTTCTTTCTTTTGGTATGTTAGATTGGGTGTTAAGTAGTTCAGAGTAATTATCAGAGATTTACTGCTTAAAAAGGAATATATTAGAAGCAAATTTACTGTCTTGATATTTTGATAAATCTTGCAAGAAGTTGTAGAAATTGATTTTATCAAAAGTAAAGAATTCCATATATTCATAAGCACAGTACATTTGTATCTTTCTCAAAAATCACTTTATAAAAATGGTTTTTATTTAAATTTTTTTCACTCATTATTATAAGTAATCCATTATTTAGAATATCAAAATTCTTAGGCAACTCACTGATTCTGCTTTTAAAGTATAAAAAGTAATATTGTTATTCAAAATAATTAAATGAAAATATAGTAATATTCATTTATATTTTTAATTTATTGCAACAATATAATTTTATATTTGTAAATATAAGTGATAGTGTGACATAATAATGTAATAGCAAAATTTCATTTTTTGTGCCATTGAAACCATTGACCATTTGAAATATTAAGAACTTAATATTTCAAAATTACCATTTACCGTAATATTTTAAAATTACCATTTTGAAATTAATTAAATGGAAAAGTCATAGAAATAAATTAAAGATATTTAGCTTGACATTTTTTTTAATAATTTGAGCTTGTTTTCTTGTTCTCTTTACTCAAAAGTATCAAATTTATACATTTTTTTCTCCAGAAAGGCTCAAGAAACTGCCCTTGAATTTTGAGCATATAAAAAATATACCTGAACTCACATTTTACAACAAAAATTTGATCTCTAGGGCATTTGGAAAATTAGCCAGAAATTGATGAAGAAAGAAATTATTTGTGCTTATCCCATTTCTCCAAAAGCTAATAATGATTTGCAATTTTCACTGAAGGTTTTGTTTGCAGTTTGCAATACTTTTATGCACTTTTGTAAAAAAACATTTATTTTAAAAAATATAGATTTTTTTTTTTTTTGTATAACATACAAAATCTTAAACCAAATCATACAAATAGAATTATGCATTCAACGTATCATATTAGAATTAAAAATAAATAATTTGGTTATTCTAGGAAATATGAATATTCCTATTAATTACTTTTTAATTATATATGTGTAAAATATAACTTATTTTTTCATAGTTTTAAAGCTACTTACATAAAAATTTTGGTTGAATGAAAAATGATGCTGAAAAAGATATCAGCATTGAAGTGAGTTAAATTAGGAAAGTTAGGAAATTTCCATATATATATATTAATGCTTGAATAGTTGAATAATTGTTTAAAGGTGAAAAATATGCTAAATATCCCTACTTATAAATTAAGTACTTAAATTAAATTGCTGTAAAATTTTACTGTGTTCCCATTATTTTCACAATCATTAGAATTGTAACTTGATATTCAGTATAAAATTAAAAGCATAAAAATCTTTATTTTGATTTTCTTACCCTGTTGATGCTTCAATTAATAATATAAAGTAGAAGTTACTAATATGATAGAAATCCCGTAAATATATGATTTAATTTAAACTGAGTGGTATTAAAATAAAAGTGAATTAGTTAGATTTTTTTTAAATAAGTCCTTTGTATTTTCCTGAATGAAATGCATGTAAGTATTGTTTTTTTTGCTATCAAACTCACCGAGGAAAGTTTTCAAATTCTTTTCAGCTTTTTATGGATTGGATGAACCAAAATCATTTCCTTCTTCATCATTTTATAGTCGATTTCCTAATTGTCCTTTTGATAGAATCTTCACTGTAAAATATGTGTTCATGTATATTTTTTACATAATCAAAATTAAAGTTAGTTCATCCAGGCATTGTGGAAAAATTTGAGAAAGGGGGGGGGTTAAAAACCAATGTATGAATCCGAAAGTAACCGGAGACTTTTGAAGGGGTATATGAAAACAAGAAAATTTAAGTACTATCCGAAATCGAAAGGTAGTAAGGAAAAAGAGGCTGTAGCAATAGAGTTTTGACCCAAAAATTGTTGAAGTCTAGCAAAATTCAAGGTGAACAAAAATTCCTTCAAAACTGAAAAAAAGATAACACTTAGCTTGTCCATTCGATTTTTTCAGTGCTATATGAAGATTTAGAAATAGCCATAGAAGCGAATATTTTCTTTATTAATCAGTTTTCATTTTCTGATATTTCTATCTTCCTAAAATTTTCACTTAAATGGAATCAATTGCAAATCACTGGGGGAAAAAAATCCATAATTTTTTATGGCATTAGTACTTTTTTCAATACAGATCTGTCTACCTACTTCATTGATGCTAGGTTTCTAATTGATGTTACTTTCTATTCCGAGATATAGATATAAGCCGCAGATTCGACTGATGTCTTTATGCTTAGATTTTGAAATAGCATGAAGTGTTAATCATCGTCTATCTTCTATATTTGACTGGAAGAAAATTATCGTCAGATATTTTTGAAAATAGAGGAATTTCTTTCAACATCTTCAGTAAGATTGAAAGATTCTTTTTGAACATGCCTTTTGTTCAATTCTCGTTAACAACACTTTACCAACGATCGTTTTATCAATATCAATACATATTTTTGTTCATCATACTGTCATCAGAATGTTTCTATGAAATTGAACAACTTTCTTAATAATTCTTTATATTCCCTACTACATGGAATATTGATTGCTTGTTCTTAATACTGAATTCTGCCGAAATATATGCTCTACTTTAATATTTGGGCAACTAAATGGATCAATTACGACTAAATGATATTATATTGTTACGAATCCGTAATGCTGCTTCCCAGCATAGTTGGTTCCATCATTGGAAAGAATGTTTTACAGTCATCTCTATGGGACAGAGTCTGGGCGTCGTGTCGGGGGTCCCAGAGCTTGGCGACAAACTTGGCGACCAATTTGGCGACTTTGGCGCCAAAATAGATTATACCCGAAACTTCGAGAATTTTCCCGATCCGTCCAGTAGGAACCGAGATACGCCTCGAACGTTCCTGATTGGTTGAGAGGCTTCTAGCCCCGCCTCCTGAGACCTATAAAAGGGGCTGCAGCTGCCAGAGAAGTCAAGTCAGTAATCCGAGTCAGAGTTGGAGAAGTAGAAAACGGAGTAGTCGGAAGCGACTGAGTCAAGCTAGTGCTGAACTGAGCTGTGCGCTACTGTCTGCAGTAGATTCTGGTTGTATGCTGCTGTGTGTGCTGTTGTATGCTACACGTCTCGGGTGAAGATAATCGTCTTCTGTGCTGTATATAGTTATCGCTTTGTGCTGTCCTGTGTGTCTTCGTGTAAATAAACGTCGTTGTTTTATTTTCTACTACCGTCTGCTGATTGAGCGTTCTACACACCATATCACTTCCACTATCCAAACGAACCCCAGTAAAGAAAATTTCGCAGCAATATCTTTTCAAACATTAGCAGTTTGTGCTTACGCAATACGAAACTGCAAACGTTTTTGAATGTATAATAATCAAAATTTTTTATACATCTAAATCTTTCAATAATATAATTCTACACCTTTAAGAGTTTTTTATTTTCACGGTCAACTCAGAGAAAAACGGAATGCACCTCTTCTTAGAGCGGGAAGTATTCTGAAAGTGCCCTGTTTAACTGAGTGAAAAATTCCGCTCACAGTAACAAGATGCATTTATTCCGTTGCACAATTTGTGAAAAAAAGCTAGCGTGGAAATAATAGTACCAACGATTTTAGAAGCGGTATTCCAACTTTTCCCACTGCGGAAGATTTTTTAGTAAATCTGAAATATAGAAGCAATTTTTTTTTTAAAAAAAGAACTTTGAAAATATTTAATGATAAATAAAATTAATTAAAATATTATATATAAAACTTTTTTTCGTTAATAAATCCAAAAGTAACATTCTTAGATGTTTATTCAGTATTTTAACGTTATGCTTCCATTTTTTTTTTAAATTTTTTCAATTGCAGTTGCGTAAATTTTTTTGTAAACCACAAAACGCTAAAGCTCTATTTTTAATAAAAATTATTAAAATTCAGTAGTTGTTTGGCTACAATTTATTTGTTAAGATATACATCAAGACAAAAATTCCAATTACTAATTAATCATTAAATTCAAAATAAATTAGAAATGAAAACATTTTAGTAAGGCATAACTTAACAATTTAAGTTATCGGGTTGTTCAAAAAGTAATTTCGGTTTTTTTTTTTTTTTGTGGAAATGAAAGACAGTTTTCGTATAATAAACAAATACTTTATTAAATTATATATTGACCGTTCTGGTCCAACACCTTTTGCCATCTTTCTGGTAATAGCATCATTCCACGCTCATAAAATTTTTGGTCTTTGCTGCCAAAAAACGGATCGAGGTGGTTTTTGACCTCCTCATTTGAGGTGAAGGTTTTACCGTCTAATAAATTGAGCGAACCAGTTCTGGCACTGGCGTACTGTCAACACACCTTCTCCACATATATCGGTCCATTTCTTTCTGGCTTGAACAGCATTTTTACCCTTTCTGTAGTAAAACAGTAAGATATGTCGAAAATGCTGCTTATCGCTCTCCATATTTAAAGGGGCACCACCCAAAAACTACTGCGTAGAATGAATTGGAATTTTTCACACACAAGCCTTGCTATAAGAGCTCTCAAAGCATATAAAAATTATACGGCTTAAATGTGAAGTTGGGTGCAAAAAAATACAATTAAATCCTCTGTCGGGAAAAAACGAAATTACTTTCCGAACAACCCAATAGTTCATCCCCACGAGTACGGTGTATGAGCCCTCACTGCCATCAAGGCCAATTTTTGTCATCCCTCTCTTTATCTCAATTTTCTATATTATGTATACCCAAGAATATTGGTTTTATAGTGAAAGACATACGTTGCTATTTTGTTTTCATGGCATTCGCTGAGATTAGGGCTTGCTTCTACATCACTGTAGTTTAAATACCTACTTATGTTTAAAATCGATTTTGTTCCCCTTTATTTTATTCTATACGCATTTGTTGGAAAGTTCCGGTTTTACTCAAAACTTTATTCATTAATCCGGCATTAAATGTTCTAACAAGAATATTTTGGAATTTGCAATCGTTAGACATTTTTATTAGAAAGGAAGACAGTCATCCAATTCATTCACCATAGATGCTGGTCGCAGTATTTCAAACATGTCGAATGACCGTAAGTTGCCGCTTTAAGAGAGAGAAATTCATTCATTCTTCGGATATCTTTACTACTTAGGAAGCCTTATTGTGTTCCTTTCTCTTTCTTTTTTTTTCTTCCACGTATTTAGACATGCCGTTTTCATACGGCTTCGTCAAATGAAAGCGAAAGGAAGGGCAGTAGAATGTATTGGAATTTTTAGTTTGCCAAAGGAAATGAAAATTTGTCTGGATTCGTTTCCGGACCAGTAATTCATTCTTATGATATATATATATTTTAAATTATGTTATCGAAGACGCTATTTCAGTGCCATTGTGCTATCAGAGCATTTACTATTTATGTTTGTTATTGATGTAAAGCAAATATTATGTTTTCATTTTTGTTTTATATATTTCAATTTATTTCAATTTTTTTAAAAAAAATATGTAGTTTGAACTTCTTGAATTATTTTTGACACCTTGTCATGTCTTATTCCTCTTCTTTTTTTTTTTTTCAATGTAAGTTTACAATGAAAAAAAAAATGTATTCCATTTTTTATAACATTAGCATTATAATATTCATGTATATAAAATATGATCGTTGTAATATGATCCATGTAGAGAAATCAGATTAGGCTGAAAATAAAATTCCTATGCCAAAAAGTTGTGTTAGATAAATGAAATTTGGCAGGTTTAACTGCACATCTGAAAGATGACGGATGCTAAGAATTTTGCATTAAATGAATAAGAGGCGCTAATAGTTCCAGAATGAACATATATATCCCGTTACTTTTAAATACGCATTGTAAACTTTGTAAATGTTATTTATCTTCCAGAATGATCTTTGTTAGCTACATTTGAATCAAGAATGTTTTTAAGGAAACTAAGAAAGCAATATTACTTTTTAACGAGATTTTATACTAAGGCTATGAAAAGGCGGATTTTTTTTTTCTTCACAGTATTGCAAAAAGATTTAGTAAAGATGATTGATACATGATTGTTGACAGTAATGGTCACTGGAAGGTCTATCTCAAGATCTTCTCTCAGGTCTGATTATACACGGACCACTATTTACAGAAAATCTGCTGCGTTCGCCGCATGGTTGTGATGTATCTTATGATATCTACAATAACGATTCGAGCTTCTGTTGGTATCTATGTGATATTGGGAATGATGACATATCAAGTGCTTGAAGAACAGCTCTGTAGCAGATGCTCTGTAAGGTTCCAAAATAACATTATCTGAAACTTCAATGGTTATGTCTTCAGGTGAGAGTGTTTCTGTCTTGGTATCAATGAAAGTCGTTTACTGGGTAGAAAGAGGTCAGGTGAGCGTTTGGAAGCAAGCAGTCTGCGACTTAAATACACTGGACCTATATTTGGAGTTATGATTTGGGGAGCAATTTTCTAAGACAACAGGAGAAGCTTTGATAGCAAATTTGTATATCAGAGTGGTGATTGAACTGGTTTAAAATTATTTTTTATCACTATTTTAGGGAGAGTCTTGAAACAGGAAAATTCTCCTTCCCAAATCGTAGCTGTCACTTACCTGTTGTTGTTTTGTTTCCAATGGCACTTGCAATAGGCAAGCCCGCTGATTTGAAATCAACGATTTTAAGCCGAAAGGGAACGTCTCTTATTTTAGTAGCGCCAACTAGGGCCAAGGGTACGATTTTGCTACTCACGCAACACATTCGCTTGCACAGCCCCTTTTTAAAGGGGGGCACATTCACACATCTCACAGATAGAACAAATGAAGGACAACCATGCCCGAACCGGGACTCGAACCCGGGACGCCTAGATCACGGGGAAGACGCGCTACCCCAATGCCAGGACGCCGGCTGTCACTTACCTTGTTCTACATAATGTCGAAATGTTGTCTTGATCTGCGAGATCATCTGATGTTTATCTCATCGAGCATGGTTTAACGTCACCCACAACCAGCAAGCTCTGTTGTTGATTTGACTGATTATTTGCAACAGTCATGGAACTCCGGATCCCAAAATTTGCAACGGAATAACCCTCAGCATCTCTACAATACAATGCATGTGAGCTTGCATGATTGCATTTAAAATATCGTGGTGATTACTGTGGTTATTAATGTTCTATAATTTTAATTAACTCTTCCTGCGCAACTTGTAGCCTCGGAACTTAAATCAAATAGAGAAATGCTTTGCCAGAATTCCATTTCTCTAAACTATTTTCTCCTTAGTGTTGGGATTCCATTTTCCGCTCGTGTCTGAAAACTAATTTTATGAATATAATGGACTTTATAATATGCTTTGAAAAACAATCCATGTTATCAGTACTTCTTTAGATCTTTCTGTTTTTTAAAGGTTATAGTTAATCATTTCTTTGTGTCTGTTTCTTTTAAAGAGATTTTGGGATTTTGCCCAGCACTTCTCTTTCTTTTCTTTCAGCGCTAACTTGCGTACCGAGTTCTAAAACTACCGATCGAAATTTAAGAAATTTGGTCACTTCATTTGAAAGACAAGGAGACATAAAGCAAACACTTTTTAATAAACTGGCAGAAAGTTTAAATGTTCCTGCGAAGGCTCTTTAGAATTAACTCTGTTATTAATACATTCTATTGCCTTTCTGTTTAAGGTTTGTGATCGCATTATCGTTTATGATTGATTGTTAAATTTTCTGGAATTGAATAGCTTTATAGTTTATTTTAATTTTTGTTTGTTGCTCTATTTTCAGAAATTGAAATACAAGTAGCCTAACCACTTATCCCCGATTCTCACAAGAACTATACACATATACATAAATAAATACAAATTTTCCGAACGAAATAATACCTCTTGTATTTGTCTCGGCGTTTTGACAGCTGGTATGATATTCTTTGTATTTAACCTGTATTATTTATTCGTGAGTGACCTCGATTGATTTTGAAAAAAGTCGGACATCACAATCTAACGGTAAATACAATGCTGCGAAACCTAATTCTTTTTTATCTAGTGGATGCTGGATCTCTCTCACTCTTTTAATGCTAATTTCGGTTGCCTGTAGTTTCAAAAGAAAATTTTTTTTCGTGCATTTAATCCTTCATTTTTTTCCCCTCCTTATCTGACCTGTTCTTTATTTCTGTCACCGTGTGGGCTGTGATTGATCGATTTGTTGACTCACGTTGCACGTGCGTTTTATTGATGGAAATAATGCCCTTGCGATTGAATGTCTCTTAATTTTGAAGTGAATTTGATTATTATTAAGGTACTGTTTTAGGTTTTATTTCTCCGGATTTTAAAGTATATGAGGAACAAAATAATAATAATAATAATACTCGCATCTGATCTTATAGTTAAAAATTAATTTAAGTATGCCATAAACCTTCGACAGTGCTAGTATAATTGTTAGAAGCACAATTTTAATTATATTAATGCAGTTATTTGAAGCATGGTGTAAGATACGTGCATCAATCCCAACCTCAAATATAGTCTCAACTTATGTATTCTATCTCCTCTTCCACAAAACATTTGTGGAAGAGGAGATAGAATACATAACTGGTTTCTTA